>JAQGBH010001943.1:0-27831 GCA_034698265.1 Sminthurinus aureus
GGGGGCTCCTTTTCTCTGGGGCTTTCTTCTGTCTATCATTTCAAGATTTCCGTCTCTCATCCTCCGTTTGTCTGTTCTCTGTCTAATATCTGGATCCCGTTTCAAATTAAATATTCATTCATTTCTTCATTCACTTCCTCCAGACAGCACCACACAAGAGACCCTTCCCTTCTCATTCTGATCCTGATTCGGATTCTGATGCAGGTGTCTTGGTGCATTTACAAATATTCATCCGATGGCATTTGTTGCACATCAACTTCATTTCATGCTTTCATATTTGTACATGTAGAAAACTTCAAATTTTCCAATGCAATTCCATCCGCTTTTGCATGTGTAAAATACAAAAATAGACAGCACTTAAAATATTGACAATACAGAAATCTACATGTATTTTCTTCATCTCAAACCTTCTCACATATTCACACATGCTTCAAATGGCAACCTAAGTCCAATCTTAAGTCGCCATCTTCTCCGTGATCATTTTTTGTCGGATTGTCTTTGGGAGGTTGAAGAGAGCTTTTTAATCGAGCTACGCAAATTCTTCGTTATCTTTAGATTTTGTTGCTCAGTACGTTTTAAATGAGCCGATGCACACTTTTGTGTATTGTATTGCTAGTTGTCTTTTGACTTTTGACTTCCGGTCTGTTTTCTCTCCCTCCTTTTTGTTTTCTTACATCTTAAAACCGTTTGAGGATGTTAATCATCTGTGGTTCATCTGGATCGGAGTGTACAATATGTACGAGTGAAACAAGGAAAACTTTATGGTGATTCAGAGATAAAAGATCCTCTGCCCTGTTTATTTTAACTTTGACATTTGTGTTTTAAAATCCTCCTTGAGCTGCTTTTCTCCCAATTAAATGCTACCAAAATACAATGCGATAAACACACGTCCCAAGTCTAAAGAACAGAAATCGACCAAAGAGAAATATCTACAAACGCTTGTACTTTGTGTTAATTCAGATAGAGACAAAACTTGTCTTGGTGCGAAATGAATGAATAATTACACAAAACACAAAACTAATTTCTAACTGCGAGAACGAAGAAATATTTTTAGAGAAAAACATTTAAAACACCTTGTTTTTTATTTTAACAAAGTCAATGTCAGCCTTTTACTTGGAAAGGCATCTAAAGTGTTTGATACAATCTGAAAGTCAAAAGTCAAGAGTACATTCACTCAGGATTTTATTGATAAAAAGGATATGTTAATTTTACAATATGTAAAATTGGAAAATGCGCCAAGTATTTTCTCCTGAAATAATAATAATAATAATGATGTTGATGATTATGCATTTAATTTATAATGCGTGACCACGGGTTTTGTTATTCCTCAAGGTTTAAGGTAATTTGATGCATCTGGAATCTCGAATGTTGAAGGTAGTGAATGTATTTACAGGCTTAAACTGATGGTGTCCTCCGGAGGTAAAAGTTTAGACAGGAAAGAAAATGGAAAGTAAATGAGAAGAAGGTATGAAGAATAAAGAGCCTGTGTGTAGTGTGTATCATGTGTTGATGTTTTGACAATAAAGGAAGCTGGAATGTGAAATAGAATATGAAATATGTGTATGGCGTAGCGGAGGGTGCTCCAAGAAAGAGGTTCAAGAGCTTTGTATATTTACTTAAGCCGATTATGAAGACGGCAACGGAGACGGAGTTAATGTCGACCGTCTCTTCCGCTTTAAAACCATTTACATGGAACTGCACAGACAAAAGTATTATAAAGAGATGAGGACTCAAACTAAAGACTTTTATCCACAAAATTCATTCATAATAACCATTCCATTCTGTTCCGTTCTGTTCCATTCTGTTCTGCTCGTCTCGCCAACTCATCTCTTTCCAACTTTCTAAATGCTCATCTTCTTAAAATACCAATAAATTTACATGTATAAATACTCCTCCAGACTCACTTCTTGAGACTTTAATACCAAAAGCCAAAGGCAAAGTCAAAAGCCAAGCATTGTGATTGTGAATCGTAAATTTAAAACATGCACAAGGCACAAGGCACAACAGAACGCAACACAAGAAATATATATTAAACTGCGTCCAAAGCTCATACACTTTCCAGCTCCCAGTTTCCAGTTCGTGCGCATCATGTTTCGTGTTACTCTCGCCACAAATTATGTTTCATTTTCTCATTTTCTCATTTCTTCCTCTTTTACTGTGCAGTCCAATGGAAAGCAAGTCTCCAGATTTAAGGTGAAATGTGCCGAGTCAGCACATTTTCAAAGAGATTCAGTAAATGAGACAACCTGCGTTTCCTCTTCTCTTCCTCATTAATTATGAGCATCCAGTAAAAATGTGATCATAAGACCATTAGTTTTCTATTGACAACTAATTTCTGATTTCTAATCAATTCCGGTTTTTTATTGGCTTTGTATTTTACATTCTACATTTTGCACAGAGGACAACTGTAAAACACGTTACAAGATTTCGGTGCAAAGTTGTTGAGAGATGTAAAAGAATCAAATATTGAGAATAATGAAAAGTCCTGGATTTTGTAGTATTTTTTTGTACAAAAGTAGCAGAAATCAGCAGAAAAAAGTTGTTTGATCATTTGGGTTTTGACGTGTAGGCGATTGAGAAAAGTGTGTAAGTAGCAAGTAGGCAGAGCTGTGTACAAGTTTGAATCCCAAATCCTGTTTCCTGATGATCTGAGCATTGAGCATTGAGCAGGGTTTTAGACTGTCAACTCTCCTGTTCTGTGGACTGCGGGGACTTGGAGATTCGGATGGAGATGGAGATGAGATGGTTGAGGAAGGCAAGTAGAAAATGAAGAGAGGAAAGAGGATTTGCGGTGGAGCCGACTACTTTAGACGTTAGACTCGAGGCTGAGACGGCTGGGACTGCAATTACCCAAATTGGTTTCATTTTCAAAGAGGCCAAAAGATAAGGGTCTAATTGCATTATGATGCATAAAACCGTGGCGTAAGCAATAACGTCATCACATTGCACTACCAACAACCAACTTTTTTGCCAGCCGACAAACAGCACTGCCAAATCTCACCTTCATCTCGACTTATCTTTCTTTTTCCTTCCTTCCTTCCTCCTTCATTCACACACCATTCACATTTCACATCCTACATTTTGTCATCTGAATCTCAATTCTCAATTCTTTCTACTCTCGCAACTGATTTCCCTTTATAAAGGCTGTGGATTCTAGATTGTAAACTTGAATTGAGGAGTCAATATAATTACCAAGTACCAAGTACAATGTACAGCCATGTTATTTGTTATCAGTCCAGATTCCAGATCATTTTCTCAAAGGACTTTCTCACATTTTCAACCGGTGACTGCTGCAACTTGGTTCATTATTCATTCATCATTCAAACACATTTTACTCGGTCCATTTTCTGTATGGAGAATAGAATCAAGAATCAAATGTAGATCCTGTTGTCTTTGTTTTGTTGTTGTCTTTGGTTGAATTTAGTATTCTTGTTCCGGTTTTGATTAAATCTCAAATCTCAAACCTCCGTCTGTCTTTTGTCTTGAGCCTGCAGTTTAAAACTCAAGATGCTCAATCTACAATCAGGCTCATCTTTCGTCATTCTTTTATTCATTCTTTCATTCTGTCTGTCTCTTTTACCACTTGCACTATTTTATTCAGTCTTCTTTGAGATGTCGGCGATTTTCACAAACAAATTATTTAGGCTCTTCACTCTTCACTGTTCGTGCAAATCATAATAATTCCCATCAAGATTTTTATTCCATTTCCTAGTTACTTTTGACTTTTCTCCACTGTTTTAAATTCTACATTCATCTCATTTCATTTCATTTGTTGTGGATTGAAGTGGTCCGAATTCCGCAGTTGGCTACAACCTACAAAATACAAAATACAACCAAATCCTTTAATTAACACCTTATTTTGATTACATAATCTGTAATCTCATCACTCTACTTTTTACCGATGGGACTTTGGATTTGGCTACTGAATTTTGGATTTTTTATGGGCAAAGGATGAGAACATTTGTACAACATGTAAAATACGGAGAGTACAAAATCCAAATGTCATGCCAGGCAAGGTTCTAGATTCAAGATTCAAGATTCTTAAACATGTCAAATGTCAAGAAACAAAATCAAGGAATGTAAAAGTTAACTTTTTGTCCCTTGTTTCGTCAGTCCGCAGCTTCGCTCACCGCGAACTCTTATTTAGATAAGTTGACGGGTTGATTTAATTACCTATTTTTAAATACAATCAGGAATCATCTACACAGTTCCGAGCTCCAAGTTTGAATTGAGAGATAAAGCATTGACAAAACTTGGAACTCCAAACTCCAAACTGGAAACTGAAAACTGGGAACATGAACGGATTGCTGTTGGTATTTGGCATTTGGCATTTAGAACGGAGACCAGAAAATGATTCCAGATTCACGTTTGTGATGCTATCAGAAGGCAGGAGCAGGAGAATTAGAGAGAGGGAAAAGGAGTGAGGAGGAGGGTAGTGGTAGTGGTGACGGTGGCGATGGATCGACGGGGGAAAAACGAGAGAAAGGAACGGCACGAGAAATAAGTAATGAATCTGCACAGGGCACAAAATGTTAGTTCAGTTCCAGACTTCAACTGCATCACATCCTTCGTGTGCTTCTTCGCTCTCCGCTCATTTGTGTGTGCTTCTGTTTCTTCCACGTTAATATCAGAGGACCGTGTGGAGTTGTCAAATTCATCCTTGTAAAATATTGCAGGTTATTAAGTGAGTTGTGAGTGACTGCGGATCCCTTGATTTTTCCGCGTCTTAATCATTCAATATACAGAAAAATACGGGTAAAATAATCAGTATCGATGAGATGGAAGGCTTTTTCGGGTAGTGATTTTGTACCGCAAAGAGGTATGCAAAACCGTTAACTTGCGCTCGTCAAAGCTACAGTTTCGTCATTGTTCAAGTTCCGAGTGAAATTGTGCCCACTGTTTTATCTCTAAAAATAAAGTCAGTTTGACAACAACAAGTTTTTACACGCTAAAAATGTTCTACATCTTTACTTGTTTGTTCTGATTTTTCTACGGAAAGTTATCACGAATTAATAATATTAAAAGTGCGGGCAATAAATAATTGAAAACCCCCAGAATATTATGAATAATTTGCGTGATGCAGCAAAACTACAGAATTTACTGAATGATCACAATAAAACACGTATTTTTGAATAAAATCAAAGTTGATTGAACATCCGAGTGATTTTCAGGTGTTGTAATAAAATGTGAAAAATTTGAGAGGCGCGGGGAAATTTGAGACAAAGAGACTCAACACTCAAATCTCAAATCTCAATACTAAAGTTTAGATAGATAAATAAAGGAAAGATTGAAGTTGTTCTTGTTTTTATTTCTGTTGTTTGTATTTTGTGCGGTTGTTGTGTCCTTGTTGTATCAAGTCAATCCAATGAAGTCAATCAAAGTGCTGAATCGGGTCACAGTGTTGGCAGTTGTTCTCTTGTTTATCATTGGATCAGGTGAGTCATTTCTCCGTTTTATGACTGCTCCATTGCTCTATTTTCTACATTACACACTTGTTATTCATTCCGGCTCTATTTTTTCCTAAGAGGGGTTTTAAATGAGAGAATAATATCATTTCTCCATCCCTATTCCTATTATTATTGCCCACTGTGTTATTATTAAATTGTGCGGTTCTCTAAATAAAATGGGTACATGAGCACAATTCAGATTGGATTAATTACAAGGAGGAGAAAGTCCTCAGTCATTTCCTCCACGACTCGTTAAACCCATATTTTGCAATTAGAGCTTTCTCTCTCTCTCTGCCCCAGCTCAGCTGATTTGCTTACAACACACTTTTAGACAGGATCTCAATCCCACATTTTATTGCTCCCCACTCCCAAATCCAAAATCCTCACTCTCACTCCTCACTGCTGACACACGCTCTTTTCCCAACAAAATCAACCTATAACACTTTCAGCAACAAAACGAAACAGGTTGTTGGAGACTCGAAAGTCGAGAGTCGAGAGTCGAGACATCTCAAATCACAATTCCTCTTTCAAAATTCACACAACTGAACTGGCAACTTTTAAAGCTGGTACAGTGAAAAAACTGTTATAAAAATTAAACATGGAAATTCCTAGTCCAGAATTTTTATGAGAATTCAGCTTAATTCGAGGGGAAATTTAGAGCTGATCTGAGGTTAACAAATTACTGGATTTTGAGAAGGTTTAGATGTTTTGCTCATAAGAGTGGACAATAATAATGAAAGTTGTGCTGTTGTGTATTTATATTTGCAGTTGTTGAGAAAAGTTGGGCCTTAAGGTTAAGACAAGTAGTTGTGCCGCTGTACAAATTAGCGGGAGAAGATGCAAAATTACAGTGTCCATTTGAACTAGAAACTGACAGATTGTACGCCGTCAAATGGTAAGAAAAACTTGATCGCGTTGCCTGTTTTCATCGCAAAAAACTTGTAATATTTTGTCAAGTGTAAATTTTAAGTCATTGTGAGAGAGAATAAAAATGTAATTAATTGAATTCCCTTATTTTTTAGGTACAAGGATAACGAGGGTAAGCAAATACAAAACTTGTCAACATCCTTACACTTTTCATTTGTATTCTATTTCAAGGAGCAGAAATGTAGATCTAGTTGTGAAAATGTTGGTTTTTTTCTTGTAGAATTTTTTAGATATGTTCCAAAATACAATCCGCCGATGTACGAGCACAAAGTGGAGGGAATCAGCGTATTGGTAAGCCATCATTTTGCTTTGCTCTTCCTTCTCATCTCCCATCTCCAAACGTAAAGTGTAACCCATTATTCCAGTTTCAGCCAATAACCGTAGCAATTAATATCTGGGTCACCGTCTACTTCTACTTTATTCATTATTCATGATTAGATTTGAATTTGAATTTGACTTTTGAATATTTAATCCAAACACAAGTCCACTTTCTCCTCCAATCTCCAATCTCAATGTTCATCTGCTCTACGTAATTCCTTCAACGAGCTCTGTACATTCCTACTAAATTTAACAAGAATCTTTTTCGCTCCATGTCTGATTTTGAAATTTTATTGGCTTGTAAAGTTAAGAGTTTTGAGTTTTGAGTTGTGAGTTGTGATGTAAGGATAAAAGATAAGGTGTCCTGTTTTTACGGGCATTTCTTCAGACTTGAGATCGATCGTCCAGTTGCAAAACAAACGGTTGTAAAATATTAATTGGAATGGATGAACACGGCTCAAGTTGTATTAAAAGAAAGTGAGTTAAAATTTGGGATTGGAGTCGATGGATTAAAACGGGAAATGAATATAAATGGATAAAAAGTAAATATTAAATATGAAATGCTAAACAAAAACAAGGTGTGGGAAAAGGGAAAGTGTTTTAATGAGAAAAGGGGGAGTAAATGTATCAAAAATGATGTATGTAAATATATTTCGTTGATCGTTGGGAATGGAACCAGAACCAGAACCAGAACCAGAATCAGAAGGAGAATGAAAAACATGAAATGCATTTGATTTGTGGGGAAAATTTGTAGATGGATGGAAAGTGGAAAGTGAAAGAACGAGAAAGGTGGAATTGTGAGTGCGAATATGGATATTATGTTGATGTTGGTATGCTAATGAGTTGAGTTGAGTTGAGTTGGGAAAAGGGGGCTCATTTCGTCAATTAATGAGATGGAGTGAGTGAAAAGTGGTGGAGATTGAGTGCTGCAGAGTGGAGGACGGAGGACACCCACCGATCGCCGACCCATTTACACTCCCTTACATATGCACACCATTTTTCCTTTCAATTTTGTCTAATGTCTGATGTCTGATGTCTGCCTCATGTCGGATACGCTGATCGTCATCCTGGTGGCTCCTCCAGCTCACAACAACAGAACAGAACAACAGACAAGGAGCACCAAACAAAATAACGCATCAACCCTTAACTCACAAATTTTTTGAAAGCTTCCTCTTTCTCTCTCTCTCTCTCTCTTCACTCGCACACGCTGTACGGATTATTTTAGTTGATTAAATCCTCCACTTTACTCTTTTCACTTATTCTCCATCTCGCTCTCTCCTTCTCCTGTAATTCTCGGTCCTTCTGCCTCATTTCAAAATCATATCATGGAGACTTCTCACTCACTCTCGCTCCACTTCTCTCTTTTATTCTCTACTCTATGCTGAATTCTGGGCCCTCGTCATTTTCTTTTGCTTTTTAATGCTTTTTGGCAACTCATTTGCAGATAGATAGATAGATAGATATCTGTGTTTCAACCTTGAACAGAGGAATAGCGACCCATGTCATTTTTAAATTTATACACCATTTTATTTCACATCTTTCATGTACAAAATACAAAATATACTTCAAACAACGGCATTTTTACACTTTCCCCCCTTTTCTACTTCTATTGCAATTTTGAGAATTGGATTTCGTTTGGTCCTTGAGACTGTTTACATACTTTTATTGCAATTTGTCTCATCATTTTAGTTTGAAAATCCCTGCTGAATAATTATTATGATTTATTTGGTACTAAAAATGTACCAAAAATCGTGCCCGTTTTAAAAGTATAAAATTGAGTGATAATAAAGTTAAAAATCTTCACTTCGTGAGGATTTTATATCGCCTTGAAAGCATAAATGCTTTAGGCTCCGGATGCGAAGCAGACTGTTAAAACACCGCTTCGTGTCTGTCCAAAGTTATAAAACTAGTCCGTGTGCCCATATAAAACTTGTCCACTTTAGTTCGGTATGCGAGTTCTAAATGTGACCGCTAGGTGGCGCCACTAATATCAAGTTCTAAATGTGGCCGCTAGATGGCTAGTTTCGTAGTCTCACAATGCCCCACTGTGCACAGCCGGATGGACACGAGGAAAACAATAGTCTGCTTCGCATCCCAAAAAGTGTAAAAAGTCCATTTATTTTCCTGTATGTGGAATGTCGAATGTGGAAAAGTCTCCACTTAAAATTTGCCGTTTGTATCGCAATGATTATGAGTAAAAATTCTGTGAAATAATTGAATTTTCTCCCACTTTTTAACAAGGAGAAAGCAGAAAGGAGAAAGTAGAAAAAATAGAATGATGTTATTAGTAAAGTGCAGGCAGGTACTTGACTCTTGTAGTTAAATGTGTTAATTTGGAAGTTGGAGCAGAAGCGTGTTTCGTTCCTTGACTTTGACTTGACTGGAAAAATGAAGTAAAGAGTGAAGGGGAGTGGGAGAAAGAAATAGAGTGAGTGAGTAAATAGATTATAACATTTAGGAAGAGGTCTTTGGACTTGAGTTTTGAGTTTCGAGTCCCGAGTGTACAGTTTTGAGTGTGGAGCAGACAGAGTTGAAAGGAGAGAGAAGAGAGAGAAGAGCGTGCAGTTCTGTTGAGTGTTGAGCACCCTGAAACTGAAACTGAAACTAGTTGTGTTTTTTTTTCTCTAGTTTTAATGTTGATATTTGATGTATCAACATTCCAAATACTTGTAGGCTGTAGACAGAGCAGAGAGAAAGTAAAGGAAGGGAAAGAAAGAGAAAGAGTAGTTTTTATTCGTGTGTGGCCCAGCGGAGCGGCTAATAAAATGAATTATTGTATAAAAACTAAGAGTTTAATGTGTTATAAATTTATGCACGCACATCTCGGGCCCAACATAACACACAACACACACGATGCAAAATGTCAATGGTCATGTTTTCCTTTCTCGGTCAGTCCGGGGAAAACAGCACATTATTTATGCATCCAGCACATGCATAATGTAACGTGTATATAAATTAGCGAGTGAGACTGGAGGAGTTGAGCGAGTAAATAACTAAGCAAGTGAGTGAGTAAGTAGCCGGGAGAACGGAGGACGGAGGACGGTGAATAGAGATCAAAGGAAAGTCAAATTCAAACAGTTGAATAGAGGCAAATCAGAGAGCCTCGGAGCACTTTCAACAACTATCCACAAACACACACTCGCTGCATCCCCACGTACAAACAAACAAACAGACAAACAAACACTCTTCTTGTGATTGTATTTGTATTTGTGTGTGTGTTTGTTCAACTTCAACTTCATCCTCCTTCCCACATTCAAATTCCCCATCCAAATCTTTCACCAGGAATTTCCCTTCAATCAGCCCTCAAATTTTCATCATGTGCAAATAAAAGTATGCGTGTACGCTGTACGCTCTGCGATGTACAATGTACAGCACTTCCTCTGCACTCTGCACTCTACACAAAACTTTACGAGTCAAATTAGACAAGTCTCTTTGAACTTGCCACTTCAACTCTCTACTTTCTGCATACCACGTACTAAGTCTACTCTCTGTCGTTCTATGTATATTATGATATGTTAGACCCTTCTGCACAAACTCCTCTCGTAAGCGCATAAAAATTAGTTCATATAGTTTTTCCCATAGGGTTGAGAAAACCCCACACAAAAACAATGTCAGTGCATTTTGTTTTGTCTCTCAAACTTGAACATTGAATCTTGAATATGATTGACTGTGGCTGTTAACTATTTTTAACATTATTATTATGTTTAATGGATTTGCAATAACTTGAATCCCATCTTTTGGAGCAGTGTAAACAAAAAATAAGCAAGAGGGCGGATGTGGGACGCTTGTGCAATAAAGTGCAAAAGTTGGACATAAATAACTCTCCAAATGAACTGTTGTGATGTTGTGATGACTTGATGACCTTGAAGTATAATTTAAGGATTATCCGAGCAGTTTGA
This sequence comes from Sminthurinus aureus, assembly GCA_034698265.1. NCBI lineage: Eukaryota > Metazoa > Arthropoda > Collembola > Symphypleona > Katiannidae > Sminthurinus > Sminthurinus aureus. Next base: position 10,592 of record JAQGBH010001943.1, read on the forward strand.
TGGTTGCTGGCTGTTGGTTGTGGTCAAGTACATATTTTCCCAGTGCAATCAAACTTTTAATTGTGTTCAAGTTACGATCCTTTTTATTCTAATATTGAACCTCGCCTTCCCGCTCTGCTGCATGAGTATGAGTATGAGAAAGGGAGAGGGAATGAGGGAATGAGGGAAGTGGAAAGTGAAAAGAGAAGGTGCATAGCCCATGTATTTCTATGTTTGCCCTCGTTTTCATCCTGTGTACAATGTACACTGTAGCTAGAGGTATGAGCATGTAGATGTGATGAGAGATGAGAAGAAAGGGAGAAAATTTTACGATCGTCAGCAAATTCTTCCGCACTTGAAATGGAATAATGTTTCCAGCCTACATTTTATGTACAGTGTAAAATGTGGATGCATTTGCGTGTGGAGTTTGTGGGTGCAGATGGAGGTATTTTTACGATTTACGATACAGCCTCCTCCTTCCAAACTCCAGACACCTCAACAGAAGAGAACAAAGTGGAAGATGCAACATTTATTTTGAAATTTCCTTTGTTCTTCCAACTCGTGCACAGAGTCAAGTCAAGTAGCTCGTTTTGTAGTTAGTTAGTTTCTGCAACTCACTCGGTCTGGTTTTGTCTGGTTTGGTCTGGTTAGTTGGTCCGTCGTCGGTTTTCGGTTGGTTGAGGCTTCTGGAAATTCGAAATTCCATCTGCACATATGCTCGATGCTCAATGCTCATGTAGAGTTAATATGTGGATACGCTGGATAGTGGAAAGTGAAGAGACAGAGACGGAGACAGATAAAACGGAATGGTAAGAAAAATACGGTAAATTTTGAAGCGTGACTAACCGCCTTCTGCCTTAGCATAAATAATAGAAACACATTCATTTATGCTCCCGTTTTCTATCCTCTGTTTGAGACTCTTTTTGTTTTTATTTACTTGACTTTGTGATTAAGTGAAAATAAAATGTCAGTTTTATGACTTTTCCCCCATCTTTATTTATCAACTACCACACGCAAAACAATTTTCTCCACCACTCTTTACTCTTTACCTTTCTTTTCCCTTTCCCATCGTCCTCTGTCTCTGTCTCTGTCTCTGCTGCTGCCTCTTGTCTCTTGTCTGTTGTCTGTTGAAATATCTGCACCGTTCCACTCATTCCGAAAACGAGTTCAATCCAGAAGGAGGAAAAAAACAAAACACACGTGGAGAAAAGAAAACAGCATCGTGAATTGTGAACCATGAAAACTGTACATTGTGGATGTGTATTTAAATTTTTTGGGACAGCCGAAGTAGGCACAAGACAACATTTTACTTTTAATATTTAATGGGTGTAGTGCGTACAACGTACAATTTACAGCGCACACAGTACATCCTAGATTGAACAGCAGAGGGAAGGCAGTAAATAAAATGCCCCACGCATCACACGTCTATCAAAGCATCTGCACTAGAGCAAACAGTAAAAACAGTGGAAACAGTGGAAAAAATTGGGCTGCTACTGAGATGATAATAACAATTATTATTATTACAAGGTATTTATTTAATAAAGAAGAGAGGGAAAGAGCACATGGCTCGCTTCAAATAACAGTAAAATGACACATGTTCACAAAGTCACTTTTATGCCTCGTTTTTACATCCAAATTCACGCATGTACAATCTACAATTTACAATCTACTCTACTTTTGCACACATTATGATGCATTTTGTATCATCTCATCTCCATATGTTGAAATTGCCTAATCCATGTCTTCACATGTTGAAAGGAAAAGACTCCTTTTTTATTTCTCTGCTGCTATTTGTCTGTCTGTTTGCAAAATCTATTTTTGACACATTTTCCAACGTGGACTTTTCAAGGAACAAAATTTTAAAAAGAGTATGAAAATGAAAATTTGATTTAAATGTACGTGAAAATACAGATAGAATGTTTTGTAATGAAAAATGTTTACATTTGTGTTTTTTTAGCTAAGAGGATCGGATTCGACACAAGTGTCGCTTCAAAAATTAGACTTGCGCTCAACCGGCGTCTACAAATGTGAAGTGAGTGCCGAGGGTCCGTCGTTTTCATCGGTCACAGGCGAAGGGAGGATGACTGTTGTTCGTAAGTCCATCTTTTTATCAGGTCATGTCATGTCTAAGCGTAATGAGTACTTTGTACTGCGTGTAATTACTACGCCTTGATTCTTGATTCTTGATCATGTATTGTAAATGGATTACACAGGGATTCATCAACTTTCTATTATTTCCAACGATCAAACTGTTCATTTCCATGGATTATGTATTATGAAGTATTATGAAGGTGATGTGTTTTATAGCTAATATTTAGGATTCAAAAGCAGTAAAAATGACTATAAATATTTGGGCGAGCAGACAGAGATAGGACAAAAAGAGGTAGCTTGGGAAATGTGAGCGGAAATCCCTGTAGAAAAATGTAGCAAAGTTTATCAATCCAAAATGGAGAAAAGAGAATGGAGAATGGAGAATGGGGACCATCACCATTAACAGGGAAAATAGAAGGGACAGTTTGTGGCTGATTATGTGATAAATTGTACATTGTAATTCTGGGGAAAGCAAAGAGAAAGAGGAAAGTTCACCTTTGCAAAGTGTTCCATTTGTCTGCTGGCAAAGTTAGTTAAAAAGGTAGTGAAAATGGCTGGAGAATCTACATTCTACATGCTACAACTTTTCATAGTCCACAGTCCACACTCTGTCCTCCTGATGAGTAGAAAGAGACGGGAGGACATGTGTGTGAAAGAAATCCCTGAGAAGGAGAGAGAGAAGAATAAAGTAGATGAGTGAGTGCTGTGTGTACAGTGTACAGTGAAAAGTTTTTGGGTACAACGACACAAAGTGGAAAGTGGTTTTGAATTCTGTTCTGATAGACAAACAACGTTCTGTGTATTCTCGCTCTCTCCTCAACAGACCAAAGTTGGCTTAATTCTTTTCCGACTTTACCGCTAATCTAATCCAAAGAGACAAAGTACAAATACAAATCAAAATCGCAAGTCACTCAACTAACTCATCATAAATACTCGGAGAGAAACACAAACAGAAACACAAAACAAACTCGGGCTCATCCCCACATTTTGTATCAAACTCTTCCTCGTTATGCACACACATTCACTCCAAATCCAAATCCAAATTCCACATTCCCCATTCTACACAACATAAAAACCGCCTGTTTCATCTCCCTACTTTCACTTTGTTTCGGCCCTCAATCACACAACTTTGAACAAACAGGATTCATTTACATTTTACATCTGTTAAATACAAACAATCATTTGACATTTACCTTTCAACTCTTCCTTTAGCATTTAGCCACGCTCAAACTTTAAACTGGATTTCCTGGATTTCCAAGTACCGAATGCTAAATACTGAATGCCAAATTGTAAATGCCCCACTAATACTCGTAAATTATTAAACTCCTCTTGATTCTTCATCAGTGGAAATTAAGTCGCGGATTTTGTCCTAAAAAGACCACTTTTTGACTTTTCTGCCAACTACAATTTTACTCCAATTTATTTTCTTGTCCTCTTTCTCCCATTCGTTAGCCCGATTACCGATTGCCGATTTACAGGTCACAATGTACAAATCAAAATCAGAATCACAACTTTTGTTTGACTGGACTAGTTAAAACCGAGTAATGAAAAGTTTTGAGGATGAAAATACACAGAGCTGAGTTTTCGTCCTTTATAAAGTAGACAGTTTCAGAATTCAGGGAGCTTTTCATTTTCAACTGTGTCCATTCAAAATTTGAGATTTGATATAAGAGTCATATCTAAAATTACAGTTTCAGCCCGGGAAAAAAATGAGTAGTTTTATGATTTTCAATTAAGCACATTGACCAAATTTACGTCCTTTTAATCATTTTTGTTTTATCTCGCTCATACATATTTTGAACCGTGTAGAGCTTATGATGCTCCTATGATTTTTAGCTGCTTAGAATCCAACAGAAGAAATAGAAGAATTTTTACTGTCCTTGGATTTGAATGAGATTTGAATTGATTGGCTATCCCACTTGAAAAAGTAAAGAAAGGGAGAATGGAGAGAAATGGAGTACAATTGGATGGTTGGATAGCTTTATGCAAATGTGTAGTGGGATTTGGTGGATGAATCATGGAAAATGGGTTGACTGATGGATTTGTGACTGTTGTTTTTGTTGTTTGTTTTTTGGACAGATTTACCTTCGGAGAGTCCACAAATCAGCGGGACGGTGTTCGAGGAGTACAGCGAAGGAGACACGCTCGAGCTGAATTGTACAACAGGGGCGAGCTTCCCGGCCGCCAAGATCAGCTGGTATTTGGGCGACAACCCGGTACAACTACTTTTTACTCTTTTACTCCATTCCCCTCACACTCAAACTGTACACAATACACAATACACTCGCACCATATATTATCACGTACATTGTACATGACGTGTAAACTAAAGGCTTGACTTTACACAGTGTGGAGACTTGAGTCTGTGTAAAACTGTACTTTCTCCTCTTATTTTTCTTTTATCTTCAATTTTCAACTTTCACCACCACCGCACACTTTCTCTTTCCTCTCCTCCATTTCATTTCACCGGGTTTCAGAAGATGCGGTGACTTTCAGTTAGCCATAAAATGGAATCCGAATGCCTCAACTGTCCAGTCGATTTATATCTCTCAATTGTATTACACTCGGCACTCGAGTCTCAAGTCTCAAGTCTCAAGGCAGACTCAAGACTCTAGACTGTAGACAGTTGAACAACAGAGAAAAGTGAGGAAAATAGGGAAATTGAGCAGGAAAAGAAGAGGACAGTTCCAATAGTTTTTTGGATAGTTTTTCCACCATTCAACCCCAATTTTATAACTGAGTTTTCTATGGCAAGAACTAACATGTGGAAAAAACTCTGGATAATTCCATCTCAAATCGCAAGCACTCGGCTCGTATCACAAAATCCGAAACCCAATCCAATCCAAGTTTATGCATATCTTTGGCTTTCTACTTTTTACATTCCACATTCCACATTCTACCGTATGAAAATCCCTTTGATTATGACAATTTTATTCTTGCTGGCAAGATTTCAAATTTCTTTGTCAATAATTGTCAATTGCTACTAGACTAGACTTAGCATTCACACTTCACAATTTGCAGTTTGCAATTCGCAATTTGGAATTTGGAATCACGAAAAATTCAGCACACATAATTTTTATAGATTTTTAAAATGGGCAGAAATCGGAATAGTGCAAAATGTAAATGGTAATATTTTTTGGCCACAAAATGGGAAACGGAGTAATGCACATTTTTAAGGTGACTTTGTTTTCTTTGAACTATTTTTCACCAATTTTATGGTCATGTTGTTTCTTACTCTAAGAATCCCTTTGTAAACTCCATTGCCCAGTGCGACCACCATCCAATTTTAACTCCGTCAGAGATTTTTCTAATGCACTTCTTCGTCGCCGGTTTATATGCACAGTAAAATGCAAAATTTGTTGTAAAAGAGTAAAAACGTCAACTTGTGATTTCTTATTCGTAAAAGAACCACTACTTTTTTTAACAGAAACCAGAACCGTAAAAAAACTTTTGCTCCTTTCCTTTTGCTTTCTTCATTGCCTATGCAGAAATAGCTACTTGAAGTTGAAACTTTACTTTTGGTTCTAGAATCTAGACTCAAAAGAATCAAATTTCTCTTGAAATAACTTGACATTTGACACACTTGTCATTCAACAATTTTATGCACTGTATTTTTCATCCTTTCATATTTTTTCTCACTTTCTTTTCATATTTTTCTGTTTCGGAAACCCTACATTTCATTTCATTGCTGTTTTTCAATATTATTTGTGTGAAAATACAGATTTACAGAGCACAGATATTGGCGCATTTTGAATGAAGGTTGAATTTGAATTTGTTGGCGATTGGAGTTGAAAGATGTGCTTGCAAAATGTGGTGCAATTTACGGTAATGAAGGAACCTGGACTATCCAGGATTTTCGTGTTTGGGTAATTAATTCATGGTGTGGTGGGTGAGTGGGTGGTGTATCTGGACACACAAACACATGCAGAATACAGACTGAGTGCATGTACGGATGATGAAATATGAGGGAATGAACCACTTGAATTTTAATATCGGTTTTGGTTGTGGGTGTGGACGAGTGCGAGTGCGAGTGCAGGTTGTGGGAAGTAGGTGTAAAAGTCCATGTTTTCGCCAGTCCGTTACCAGTTGCGAGTTGCAGGTCATAAATCATTATGTAACGATCGACTTCTCCATTGCGTAAACCGTAAACCGTAAACACTCTTTTTCCCTGTTTGAGTCCTCTTTATGAATTCAGTTAGGCTGTACATTTTATATTTTAACCTAGGCATATAATACACCGTAGAGAAAGGGTAACAGAAAGAGTGCTCAAGCCAAAAATCCACTTTCACTTTTATGAAATGCATTAAGTTAATTTTCAATGATACATCCACATTCACACGCACGTGCAATATCCATGTTTCCCAATTTCAAATTTATAGTGCACAAATTTACTAGAAAAAAACCAAAGAATCTCTGCAAAATACCTCAAAGCTTAAAACATTTACTTTGTTCAATAATACAAAATAAAAGTCCAATTGCTCCAAAATTCAAAGACGAATATAAAATGATTAATGAAAAATTGTTCTGATTTATCTGTGATTTCTGACTGACTGTAAAAATGTAGATTCAGACCAACTACATAAAAACAATAAGCCCGTCTCACTCGCCGCACTCCTTACCAAATGTGACGAGGTCAGTGAGTGAGTTGAGGATGCCACTTGAAGCTGGACACCTGGAGAGTGGAACGGCTAAAGTTCGTTGTGTGGTACGTAAACGTCCTCAGTCTTCGGTTCATAATCCGAGTCGAAATGAAAATTATCTCCGATGAACCTGAAATTATCACATTTGTCAGTTGCCTAAAAATATTCCTGTTTTTGTACTTGTATTTTACCTCAGGCGAGTATTTTTGCTGTGGTGCATCAGGATGGACACGAAACAATTGTGGGAAATGCAAGAACTGGCGTAGACCTCCGATCAACATCCAGTTTACGAGCGATTGACGATCGAGAAGCTCTCATTTTGGGTAAGTCTCTCACTTCTCATCCATGTCATTACATGATCCACTTTTCATTTTTCATTAAGTTTTTGTAGTGTACTCATGGAGAATTATTCTTGTTTATTTTTCCTACTGTGATCTCTGATTGGAGTTGAAACCTTTATTCTTGTAATGCTCAATGACACTGTGCGTCAACGTGTCGCGTATCTTATACTTAGCTACTTGTATTTGACTACTACTTTTAAGGTTTTCAGCGATGTTCAAGTCTGTTCATATGTCTTTTACGTATTTTAAAAAGGGTAGAGATTTACCAAAGCCTCAGTTTTCATACAAATTTCAAACGGCGTCGAAGTCTAGCAAGATTTTAGTATTTTTCTTGCTCAATTTCCATAGAAATTTTAAACGGCGTCCAAGTTGTGCAAGATTTTAGTATTTTTCTTGCTCAATTTCCATAGAAATTTCAAACGGCGTCGAAGTTATGCAACATTTTCTACAAAAACGTACTTTATTTCTTTAGAAATTTCAAACGGCGTCGAAGTTGTACAATTGAAAAAAAGTTGTACGAGGAAGAATGTATTACAGTGGATTCTAATAATTTTTGCAAATTTTGAAGGTGATAAAACCCTTCTTGTAAAAGCAATAGACGGCTACAGAATAGCTAAAGCCATAAAAACTCTGATCTGTATGAATTATTGCTGTTTATAATGGTGGTTATTAACAAGGATTTTGATTTATCAGTCAAGTCATTCCTCGTGCATTTTCTCGCATTCGATACCTAAATAATATTCTTGTGACTAGAATTCAACTAGAATTTTAAGAACAATAGCCACCGCGTGCATTCCCGAGTTTTGTATTGTGTTTTGTACTGCATTGTCTTGATGATTCATGCAGTGCATAATGCATAAACAATAATACGCATTAGTTTGGAATTTTGAGTTTTGAGTTTTGAGATACCCGCACAACTCACAACTCACAACAGACAACGGAGTTTGAGTTAAGCCTCTTTGTGCCTACTTAAAACGGCGCATTGTGAGTGAAAGCTTGAATAATTCCAAAACAACTAATGCGGTATTTCAAAAGATCTGCATACAACAAGAACAACAACAGACAGTGCGTCTCTCATCTCTGAATTCTAAGCATATTAAATATTAACTGCGCATGTAGATTTTGTGTCATGTCTTTGAGATACAGACGCGTTTTAGATAGAGACAAAACAGGTGCATCTGAAGTTTATCTTAGCTCGTTAGGAAAGGAATTATAGATGAACAAAATATTATGTACAAATCAATTTTTATTTCCATTTACAATATTTACCACATTTATTTCCCTGTGAATGATTTCAGTTCGAGGTGGAAGTTCAATAAACCGAGAGAATCCGCTCGTGCTCCTCTTCTCCATCCTCATCAGTCTCTTCCTCCTCAACTTGAGGTAGACAAACAGCAAAGAAGCAAACGGATCACCTTCGTGTTCCAGAGATCCTACCGAATCCAAATCCCAAATCCAAATCCAAGTCCAACAATCTGCATAAAGATAGTTATGTAGTTCCCGTTGTTTCCACTTCCCTTTTTCCCCGCCATGTAGGATGTAGGATGAACAATGAACACGGAATACAGCTGAGAGCCAGATCACAAATACAAACAAGAAACAACCGCCTTCACCTAGTAAAAGTATTGCCCACATCAATGACGATGACGAACGGCACAAGAAACTAGAACCAACAATCAGTACTATTATCAAATAATATCAAATATCTGTATCGAATATTGAACCCTGATAAAAAACATTTCTAATTTGAATTAGACTAGAATCTAAAATAAATAATTAACAAGTTGTATTCAAAATTCAAGCCGTTGGAGACGAACAGGAAACACTCAATTAAAGTTAATATTAAATATCACGGTTTCAACTTTGAGTAAAATGATGTAGATAATTGATTTTTGTTATACACACAACACAATTTTTTACTGTAAGGATAATTATTGATTATTGACGATTGTATTATTATTATTGTTGTTATTATACATGATATTTTAGAATTTATATGATTATTTTAGTGGTAGATGATAAAGAGTAAAGAGTAAACAATGACTAATTACTAACGACATATCACCATGAACAAAGGGAGAGGGAAAGCAGGAATAAAATATAAATTAATGTGTAACACATAAATACACACATGAAAATATTATTCTGTAAACTGTAATATTGTATTTTAATATACAACTACTAAATATCAACTATGAAAAACTATGAAAATTGAATATTATATTATAGACCGTAGAATAAGAAAAGAGTGCGTGCAGTGTTTGATTGGATAGTTTTACCAAATATTTACTACGAGATGAATATTTATTTATAATGTATTTGCCCGGAATCACGGCTAAAACTGTTGTTGACTATTCAATCAAATCTTGTAAATAAATACATGAATAATTATAAATATAACAAGTATTTCCATTTAGAATTTAGATCATCCTCTGTTTTGAATTTTCAACCATCTATCATTTCAATGACATTTTTCAACTTTTTTCCTATCACTAGAAACTAGAAAATACGTGCACGAAACAACGGAACACTTTTCAAAGTTGCACATGACTTTATTTATAATATTTTATTTAGGTTCTGAGTTGTGAGAAAACTTTATCATTTATTCATCACGGTTATTTTTATTTTTTATCCTTTTTAGTGATACGGAAATAGTACATGCCATTAAAAAGGAAGGAGCATGTACTGGTATGAAAAGTATACTAAATAAGTTATAACATGATAAATAAACTAGAAAGAAAAGGATAGAAATAAAATTCAAAAGATATATGTAAATATTATGAAACAAAATACAATATCAAGTTTATATCGGTCTCTTATTTAACAATAAAAAAAAGTTGTATCACGATGTTTTAAAAAACATTTCCCTCTATTTTCATTCTTTACATCTCATTTCATTTTATTTGAATGTGTGTGTTTTGAGTCAGCACCTTTTCTTTTTCTTTAAATTAATAATTTATTTTTTCTCTTTGTAGTTACTTGGAGTAATAATGTTAATCTTATCTCTTTTAGGACTTATTTATGAGTTTCTGTTGTGTTTGTTCTTAGTTCTTTGTTTGTTGTTTGTGGGGTTATGGATTATGGTTTATGGTGAAAACGGGGACCGACACCGACCTCAAATACTCAACACTGAACACTAAACACACAGAAATAATGTGGCACACGAAAACTACGTTTTTAGTTTGTAATCACAAGTTGTGATAGTGGTCAAGGAGGACGGAGCAAAAGGGAGCAGAGTGAATGGGAATGAGTAAGTACCGTGCGCTCTTTCTCTCTCTCTCTCTCTGGATGGAACATTAAATGACTCTTTGATGTATTCGAGGAGCTCTTAATTCACAATTCCGAACCCACACACACAAAAGGAATCGGCTGTGAGCAAACCAAACCAAACCAAAAACAAAAAGAAATCCATCCGCGACATCAATCAACACTGATAAAAATGCAGAGTTTGAAACTTGAGTCTCGAGTGTTGAGCGTTGAGCGTTGAGTGTTTAGTGTTGAGTGGAGGTGCATTCTAGTTCGAGTTGAGTGTTGGCCACGTTAATCCTGATTAGAATCATGACTTTTCTTTTGTGACTCTGTGGGAGCTTTAGAGTTTTGAGCTTTGAGTTTTGAGATGGGACGTTGGAAGTTGGAAGTAACATTGCCATTAACCGTTACAATACGAGTCCGAGCTTTGCTTTGTGTTATTACTTATTGCATTAGTCGTGGATATTTCATGGTTTGTGACAGGCAGATAGAACGTAATATCAAATATCAAATCAAATGTATGCAAAAACTTTGTGAATTCTAAACTCGGAACTCGAAACTTCAAACTGTTTCACTTTTGTCTACATTCTAAATTGTAAATTCTAGAGGACAGAATCAATTGTGTTTTGTGTTTTGTGTTTTGAGATTTGAGACTGTTGGTTTTGTTCAGTTTGTTTATGCAGATGCGGCGAAGGAGCGGAACCTGGACACTGGACATTGTGAATGGAATATGAATGCAAATTTGGATGGACACGGGCATTTTTAATTTGGTTAACATTTTAATTTGAATCCTTTGTTTTGAGTTTTTAGTTTTTAGATTTTGAATACATTTACTCTGTGGCTCCATTTTGTATTCATGTGTGAGCAAAATATGGGAGCAGAAAAGAAAAGGTTTACAAGGTGAAAATACAAAATACAAAATACAAAATGTAGAGACGGAGAAATTTACATGATTTTATTACTTATGATTTGTGTGTGGTGGGAAGAGGATGAGGACACGCAGAACATGTGTTTCTAATCAACTTTCAATTTAGGACAGCGTTATGACTCTGGCGATGGCCAGCTAAATACTTTTACTCACCATCTCCTTTCTACTTTCAACATGCGTATTTTGAAGCCACAGAAGCTATTTCAACTTTCCACTTTCATCACACTTTTCTCTCTCCCAATTTTTCGATACTTGAACTGAATTCCCCAAGAGCCCCTAGTTTTCACTCACCAACTTTGGACTCTAAATTCTAGACTCGCTGAAGAAGGATGGATTAATACAATTTATGCAAAAAAGTCTACATGTATTAGTTTTACATTGTACAACAGACAACTATTTTTCCTATGGATTTATCATAGTCAAAATTCATGTAGAAAAATATTTATAAAATCTCTCTCTGGATTTATCTTCACAGCGGTTTTTGTTCTACTTGAGACTTGTGCCTTGTGAGGAATGTTGAAAGTTAGTGTGAGTGACTTGGTGTAGAAAAATCATTAGTCAATGACTTGAAAATGGAGGAGAACATTTCAGTTCATGGTGGTTCATGTTCAGGTAGCTTCCTTTTAAAGGTTAAATGGAATTCGGTGAAGAAAAGACTCTTTTAACTTTTCACACAACCACATTGTACATTTTAGATGGTAGATTGTGGATGCAGGAAGTAGAAAAAAGTAGAAAGTAGAAAGTAGAAAGTGTATCTGGGAGTAAAATAATAAAGTGATTCAAATGCAGGAGCAAGGAGAAAGAGGGAATGTTATTTTGTTCTTTTTTGACTTTGACTTTTGGACTGTTCGCTGTTCGCTGTTCAGTGTTCGGTGTTGGGTGTTTAGCGCAGAGTGCGGTGTGTGGTGGAAGAAGGATGATGATGGTGGAAAAGTAGACGTATCCACAATTACACTGACGTGAGTTGATGTATTCAGTATTCCGTATTCAGTTATGCAGTGGAGTGTGGAGTGTAGTGTAGTTGTGGGATGGATGGATGAATCATGGGGATATCCAGGATCCAGAGAGAGATGTGGAGATACGGAGAGATGTTGGAGTGAAATGTAGGTGTGCTGCGTTGTGGTGTTCTGTGCTCTGTCATTTGAGAGTGGAGAAAAAGAGAAAAAGAAGAGAAAGAGTGAAAGTGTGAAAAACAGAAGAAACTCATCATGTTAATGGAGAGCAGTTCTCGTAATGGCCAAAAAAAGAAGTTGTTATAAATGCTTTTATTCTAAAAGACATCTTGAAAATCCGTAGAGAATTCTTCTTCTTCTTCTTCTTCCCCTGAAAATACTCTGACTTTGGCTTTGGCTCTGGCTTTGAGAAACCTGTTACTCACATGAACGAGATACTTGACACAGCAAGTCAGCCAGTCAAGCCCATTACCTTACTTTACCCATTTCTCTCTCTCTCTCTCTCTTTCTCTCCGTTTCACCTCACTCTGTCTTTTTCCTTGAAAAAAGAGTAAAAAAAGGAGGTTTTTGTACAGAAAACACAGTGCGCCACATCACATCTCACACAGCACACAACACAGATCTGGGATGAAGCTGAACATTATTTACAAATTCAACCAATCTTCCATCTCCCATCCTCAACATGCTCAACTTTTCAAAATCATGTCTAATTTCCTCACCGCTACTTCTTCTTGATCTCTCACTCTTTCTCAACATGTCACAGCACACACCACACACCATATAATCTACGCTACCATTTTCTAGACTTTTCTACATTTTTTGAGCCAGACGCTACAGAAAGCCTTTGCAAAGGTACGGATAAAGGATACGCTTTCTTCCCTCGGATGATAATAATTATTCCATGTCAAGTGTTTTTATAATGGAGAATAAATGCGGTTTTGATAATAATAATTCTGGCCATTATCATTTGTAATTAGGAAAGAGTAAATAAAAGTTGACGTGGATTTATTTCCGTGATAAACTTGTGGATCGTGGATCTTGGAAATTATTGAGAGCCGTCTGAAGCTTGTACGTACAATTTATAATATGAGCGTCATGTGTGGTATGTGATATTTGATATTGTGAATTATGTGTATAGGTAATACAAGTGTAATAAATATGCGGAGAAGGAGAAGGACAGGACAGGATCGGATGAGCCTAATGCATGTAAACATGATTGTTGGGCTTGGAATTAGCATTAGCATTGGATTTTCCTGTTGGTCGTACGGCGGACGGTGGATTGTGGATTCTACTGCACAGTCAGAAAAGCATCACATAGTAACTCTCTTACTGTACCAAGTACCATACTTTTAACGTTTTATAGTATCGTTTACTGGATTTCACGTCAAAAATTAGTTCTTTTATGTGATTTGTAGTCAACGTTTAAATTTGGCAACACTGTATTGGGGTCATTTGAGACATATTTTAACGTGATTGAGAGTAGGTGAATTTCTATGTGTTAACCAGTTACTAGTTAAGTCCAAATCACATACAAAATCGCTTTTTTGATGTGATTTCATAAAATTTTTTACGTGAAGCTGGAGTTCTTGTTTTCAACTTTTTTGACTGTGTGGTTTCTACGTTTCATGTTCTGTTGTGTTTTGTTGTGCTGGTTTGTGTTGTGTTTTGTTTTGTGCATTTGGCTGGAGGGAAAAGAAGGCAGTTGGTTTTAGATAAGGATCCTCTTCTCTTCTCTTCTCCCTCCTTACATATAATACAATAATTAGCTAATGAACAGTCGGTCGATACTCTTTTCCCTCTCGCTCTCTCCCTCTGTCTTCTTCATCATCATCATCTTCTCCTCCTTGTCTTCCACGTACGCTACACACTCACAATCATACGGACAAAAAGATGCACAGATGCAGATGGACGGATTGGACTTGGATTGGACTGGTTGGTTGTTTGTTTGGGATCCGGAATGTAGGAGATGGAGCAGTAGACAAGACAGGAGTGTAATACATTGTTAAACGTTCAGCTTACACCTAACTTGCCTCTCTTATCATCATCATCATCATGATTGTGACTGTTATGGCTGTTCCTGGCTAAATTTTATTGGACCAATACAATCGAGTCGAGTGGATGGCCGGATTCCGTCTTTCCCACACGTGTGCATATCCAATATCCAAGCCACCCAACACAGCACAGCATAGCTCGCAGTCGTAGGGGAAAGAGAGAGAGAAATGAGGGAGACGTAGATATATGTTTAAAGAGAACCCGGAGAAAAGAGGACAATACACAATACACAATATTCCACATGTATGTACCATTTACAATCTACATCTACAATCCACTGTTCACTAATGTTTCCAGCTCTCTCTCTCTTTCTCTGCTGTTGTCTTGTACTTGTCTTTGTCTTTGGCTTTGTGCATGTAGATTGTAGATCCATTTTGTCGGGTATGATTTGATTAGGTGCACCTGATGACCTTTAACTCTTCGCCTCTCCGGCTGACCCAGCTCCATTCAATTCTCCATATCCATTCCACCCTCCTTCCTCCTCCACTTGACCCGATCATCCACTCCCTACTTCTGTCATTCATTCTCATCACTCCGGACGACAAGAGTCAAGAGTCAAGAGTCAGCTGGACACTTCAAGTCAACGGCCGGACAAATTACAAAATAAGAAAAAGATGAGTCTCTTTTCGTTGTTTAAAGCTTCCTCTGTCTTCTGTCGAGGTGCACGGAGAACGCAGAACGCCGAATGTACGTGTGTGGATAATTGCACTCGTGGATAAATTGCATTCCAATTCCGATTCGGATTCCAAGTCCACACTTTTACTGTTTTATAATGCAGGCGGGAAGATTGAGTCACCAGAGAATTTTCCCTTACTTTTATTTACATCAATTGATATAACACTAAAACTTGTGACATAATTGAACTCTTTCTTTTTTCACTTGTGTCTTGTGTTGTGCATTGTGCGTGTGTGCAGCTAAAATGTACAACCAGCAGCAGTCAGTTCGGATCCAAACACAAGCGAATGTGCATCTACAATGTGCATAGTCCGTAGTCCATACTCCATACGCACATCAACATTCAACATTCAACATGTATCTATCGTACGCATAAGAAACACGTCCGACTTTGTCTCTGTTCACTCGCCCTCTGCCTGCCGTTTCATTTAAAATGAGTGCAGCGTATAAATTTCCCCTCCGGTTACACACTTTCCGCCCTCTTTCTCCTCCTTTACGTTTGCTCGCAGTCATTGAATGTTCCACGTTATGCACTACGCCATCCTTATTATACATTGTACATTGTCTTGAGCATTGTTTTACATACTCCTCTGCTATTTAACTCCTGTCTCCTGTCTCCTGCCTCCTGGCACACAGTCTACGTCAATCACAAGGAAATAAATCCTCCGTTTTGATCCCCTATTTCCTATTTATATTTCCCATATTTTTAAACTGAAAATACTGGTCTGTCTCAAGTTCTCAAGTTTGGATTATGCAAAGAGAAGAAAGCAGAAACTTGTTGACTATTCCTCATAATAAAATAACAAGAGAAAAATGTTTTATCACGTATTTCACAATTTAGTCATTTAAATTCTATCTGTTCCCTTGGATTTGATTTGGATATTTATTCTTGAAAAAATGTTGTGCAATGGTGTAGACTAAATGATAAAGAGTAAATATAAAATATACCAGCATAAATGAAGAGGACTTTTAAAAGTAGCGAGTAATTTCATTTTAAATTTGAGGGCACAGTGCAATTCTTGCTGTTGGAATTGAATAGAATTTGTCATGTTGTAAAATCCATACTTTGTACTTTGTACGACACATGCACCCCCTTAAGTTGAAACATAGAAAATAGAAGCAGAATATGGAATCAGTATTGAGTTGTGAGTTGAGAGTTGTGAGTGGTGGATGATACTAAAACCCTTGTTTGAAAATTCAATTTTGTTTTTCTCTTCCCCTCGTTTTTCCTCGTTCCTCCGTTTCCCCATTTCATTTTATAGATTAGTGACAGAACTCTCTCCGTTTTCCTGGTACTACCAAAACTACAATCTACAATCTATAGGCATACCTTTTTTCATAATACAATTTATTTCCTACAGATATCAACCACGTTCTCTCTTTCTCTGTCTTCTTTGGTCGTGTTAAAGAATAATAGATGCCGAGTAAAATGAATATTTCCTCCATTTGACATTCTTGCTACTTGTTCCCACGATTAAAATGACTCTTCACTCTTTCCCCGTACAAAATGGGAAATAGAAAATACAAAGTAGAAAGTAGAAGCAGATAGGTTATTTTATATTCATTTTCCTGGGCCCGTCTTCATCACGCTATTATCACATTTTCACATTTTATACATAGTCTTTTTATATTTACCATTTCCCTCTTTATTAATGACTGGATAAACAGATGGATCCGAGTCAGGCAGCTTGACAACAGACACATGGAGACGGAGAAAAGGGATTCCTCTCCTGACCCGTGACTAGTGGTGCACCATGCCTCTCTCCCTTCAACTCTCTCTCTCCAAGTAATTGCATCCTATTTGCTTTCTCCTTGTACTCATTGACTTTACTTGTACTCTACTGCATTTTCCCCTGCTATCCAAATCAGTAATCATAACCATCAGCATCATCATCATTGTCTCTAAACAAACTGGCAGAAAACACACGTCAAAAATGTAGGCTGCAGGCTCCAGATTTCCCTTTGTTTCAAATCAGCCTTCACATGCCAACTTGAAACGAATTCCACAAAAAATTAACTTTTTATCCTTTTCGAATATCAATCTCAATCTGATTAAAATTATGACTATAACTTTTTTTACTAACCCCTAATATCAAGAAGATGATTTTTTGGTCGAAATTCAGAATCCTCAGAATTTCATGAAACCTACACCTTTCGCTCAATGTTCGGAGAAATCCTCAGCGTTAACCTTGGATCCGAACAGCAAAAGAACACAGAGTTCGGTACACACGAATGTGCACAAACTCCTGCGCTGGTGGGGGAGGGGAGGGGAAGGGAAGCGCATTGTGCGCACATATTCCGCAGTACCAAAAACTGAGTTCTTTCGCTCAAT
>JAQGBH010001944.1:0-27827 GCA_034698265.1 Sminthurinus aureus
CTCTAGCGGGAAAATTTTCAAACTAGTGGACAAGTTTATTATGCGAAGAATTCTTATACTCTGCTTCGCTTCCGGAGTCTAAAGCATTTATGCTTTGTAGGCGATATAAAATCCTCACGAAGTGAAGATTTTAAACTTTATTTAGCAAGTAATTATGGAAAAAGAAAGAAACTATCTCCATGTTCTATGTACAATGTACACTATACACAGCATGAATATAGAATGTGGACTTGTTCTTTCTCCTTTCTTCCGCCTTTTTCTCTGTCTCGGTAGGGGCTTTTTAAAATTCTAATCAAAGAGAAAAGACTCACTTGTCAACTCATAAATCTTCACTTTTTCCAAGCCAACTCCTATTCCTTCTCCAAGCCAAGTCTGACTTTGACTCTGAATCTGGCTTTGTCTACAATACATCTACAATCTACAATGTAACCTGAACCTGAACCTGAAGCGTAAATGTAAACATAAACGTAACCGCACATGTAAAATGAGCTAGTATTTTTTCTCACAGTCAGTACAGTATACAGTAGAAAAGTGGAGGAGAAAGTGGAAAATGTGGTTTGTTTGTAGATAGATTGATGAGTATTTTATCCCACAACCAGTACCGAGACTTACTTGTGACTACAGAAGAAATTTGAAGCTCGCTGTACAGTGTACACCGAGCTTCAAATTTCAAGGTAGACTTGGAATTTGGACTTGGCTTCTTCAAAATTGGCTTGGATTGTCAAACGTCAAATTGCCTATTGAACCAAAGCCAACTCAAAACCATAGCCAATTCAAAGCCAACGCCAACACAGGGCCGTAAAAGCCCAGAAATAAAAAGGGAGAGAAAAGGAGAAACAACTACCTGAAAAAATTGAGCCAGAGTAGGATTTTGAACTGGAACTGGCACTGAAACTGGCACTGAAACTGGCACTGGAGAAAGTAATATGTCTCTACATTTTTCACCAAGAGAAAGACAGTTTTGGGCGGGAAGGGCAGTTAAAGTAATTCGCACCTTTATGGCGCCTTTGCCTCTCCTTCTGCCACTCTCAGCCTCAGCCTCAGCCCCTTTCACACTTGCCATTTATAAACAGTGTACAGTGTACAGTTACAGGTACAGATAGAGCAGCGTCTACGCTATTATACTCTACGTACTATAGCCACTAGACACTAGACACCTGCAACAGTATACCCATTTATACAAGCTCCTTGTACAATGTAAAATGTACATTGTACACAGTCTATTGAACTTAAGTTGATGACAAGGTTTCTTTTGACACTTTAACGATGTGGCGCCTCGTCGCTTCATCTTCATCGTCGTCTCCGTCTTCCAATTTCAAAGAGAAAACCATGGTGAAATCACAGATTGTGTGCTGTACGTGTACGTGGAGACTTAGTTTCCTTCCTATAAAATCTAATCCTCTTAAACCTAAGCCCAACCCAACCCAAACACAGTTCTACATTGTAGTTCTAGTTCCAATTCCAAGACTAAATCCAAATCCAAGACCAAGACCAATAGAAGACAAAGCCAAGAAAATCCAAGAGCCAAACTACTATAATATAACACTGAACATATAAATTGTAAGGTGGAGGTCATGTTCATGTTCACCTGAAATTATCAATTATCAATCCAATCTACAATCAAAACCACACGGGGATTTGACTAAAGAATGGAAAGTTTTGTACACACTTTGATTACAAAACTAATGTCCCATTTCAAAGGTCAAAGGTCAAAGGTCACGTTTTTAAATTCAAAGGAAAATTAAAAAGTCATTGATATCTGGCACTGTTTTGACTTTCTTCGTGATCAGTGATCAGTGATATAAAACCTAAAACGATGTTCTTTTTGTATTTTTAGTACGTGGAATATTACATTGACCGTGGAGTGCTGGGAGTGACCAAAGTAAGTAAATGTTTTAAACATGAATAAATACTAAATATGAATAATTATGAATAATTATGAATTTATGATAACCAGGTGATATAATATTTAAAAAAAATCATTTTGATCATAAAGGTCATTTTCACATGTTGACGGATTATGAATTATAAACCATAGAATTTTTTCCTCTATGATTTTCAGGAAGTATCTCACACTATCCTTGAATATCGCGGCGCTCCAGTGAGTAAAATTATCAAAATTCATACTAATAATATTTATTATTATCAATTATGCATCATAAATGATAAATAATAAAAATCAACTGATTTCAGTACCATTTAAAAGTTTGTATTGAGCCAATTTTATAATTTAATGTATTTTTTATACTTTTTTTCCTTCAAGGTGAGTCCACATACCCGTTCAAAGTGGGATTCACAGACCACTCTGGTCGTCTCCACGATGCCACCCACTCTCCTCGGTGTTTGTAGACTCATGCAAATCTACTATCTTCTAAAGGTAACAAAAAAAAACCTTGTACAATGCCCACATTCAAATTTTACAAATCATATTTTTCCCGCCATCTCTTTAGCCTCAAGCTAAAACTTTAAATATTTAAATATCAAAGATGCATACAAGAAGGTAGAATTTTCATATTAATATTGACAACATCAACATCAACATGAGCATGAGCTTTGAATTTCCAATTTAATATTTTCTACATACTCCCAACAACTTGTTTGTTCTTGATTTTTCATGTTTGATTTTGATTTTGATGAAAATATGGAAATATGGAAATATGGATGAAATTTTTATCGATTATCGATTCCTTTCACTGTTTGCCGTTTTCTATTTGATATTTGCTATTTGCTACACATTTGCAATTTTATTGCCAAATAGATGAGATGGAATTGGAATTTGGAACTAGATGGCAAACCTTGTAAAAATAATACTGGTCTGTTGGATGTTCGGTAGAATGAACTTTGCATTTTTCAATTTTAAGCAGCCAGAGTCAATATAATATCATGTAGAATGTACAAGTGATAGAAATTGAGAATCTAGAATCTAGAAGCTTCCACAATTCACAATTTACAATCCACATCAAAGGAGCCGCAGAAAACCTGAAACCAAACAGTCAAACAGTCAAACAACATGAACACGAACATGAATAACTGAATGACCCCTTGACTTTTTCCCAGTTCCTGGTTCTACGTTCTACTTCCTCCGTCGTGCAAAGTACAATGTACAATGTACACAGAGCAGATAGCAGATGCGTCATGAAAAATCCAACCACGATTCAAAATTCAAGATTCTTCAAGATTCCCAATTGGCGATTGGTTTACCTCCCACACTGCACTTTGTACTTGCTACCACCACTTTTTCATTTTTCAACGAGGAAGGAGAACGGCAAAGGGGAAAGTTGAAAGTCAATTTAAAATGTGACAAGCTCGGGCTCTTGCTCCTTCTTCACTTGATAATATTATCTCCAGATTCTAGACCGTAGAATGTAGACTGTAGAATCTAGAATGTAGACGTTTGTCATCATCATTATGATGTTTTGATCCTACTTTTTCTCAAGTTTTTTCTATTCTCTGTTCGGCATTCGACATTCTACAGAGTCAACTCTACGCTCAATTGCAATTCGATTTGAAATGGGATTCGAATTTTCGTATCGATTTCACCTCACAACTTGAATCTTGAATCTTGAATCTTGAATCTTGGAATCTTCAAGTTTGGAGTTTGGAATTTGGAATTTGATTTCAAGTTGGACTTTGGACTTTGGGGGTTTCAATCTGTTGCTCTTAAGCTCTTCAACTTTTAAACTATTCAACTATTCAACTATTCAAGTGCTCTAGTAAAATGCGTATTTTCTTGATGGTCTCGTCCTCGTCTTGGTCTTGGTCTTTTGCTTTGTCTTCTTTACATTTGTCTACTTGATAACTTTGTACATTATGTGCGGCTTGATTGTCAATTGTCAATCGAGTTGACTGTTTAAGCAGCTTCAAGTTTCAAGTTTCAAGTCACAAGTCGCAAGTTGAAAAGCCCTCTAAATCTAATTTGAACTTGAAAAATGCAAAAACTATTGCATTGACATTTAAAATCTGGTCTCATCCGATATCCCATGTTCTGACCGGGTCACTTCCATTCCCATTTTCCCCCAGTTTAAAGGAAAGGGAGAACAAGGGAAAAGTTGTAGTGCAAGTTGGTATAAAATGCGACTTTCAACTCTGACATGGACTCCGACTTCCAACTTAACTCCATGACACCATTTTTATCATTATGAGCATTGTCATTCCCATTGTCATTTGAGTGCTTTTGGCCTTGTCGTTTTCATTGTGGATGTGGATTTGAATTGGGATTGGGATTGGAATGGGAGTGTGAGTGTCACTTTAAATTTGCCTACATATGTTATTCCTCACCGTGACTTTTCCTTCTTGGCTTTCCTCTTTAACTCTGGCTTTAGGCTTTTTCCTCTTTCCGTTTGGGTTTAGTTTTTGACGTTTAGAGTTGAGAGTTGAGAGTTTGGAGTTTGGCGTTCTCCCAGTTTCCATCCTCTCATTTGTATTCCCATTCTCTCCTCTTTTGCTCGTTCTCGGTTCTCGGTTCCCGGTTTTTTGGGACGGTAGACAAGGAAGAGAAGAAAAGAAAACATGATGATCCCAACGGAACCCTGTGCTCGGAATAAAAAATTTCTCCAGCAACTTTCCCAACTTTTATCCAGTTTATTTGATGTAGAGTCAGAACCAGAGCTGGAACTAGAACACTAGAACTAGAACCAGAACTAAAACTAGGGCTCAAAGTTTCAAACGTGCAAAGTGTAGAGTGTAGAGTGTAGATTGTAGAATTCCACAGCCTACATCAAGTAGCAGAAGCAAAAGGAGAAAGAGATCAACACTGAGATGGAGATAGAGTTGGAGATCGAGATCGATTTGCCGGGATTCTAGGATGCCAGGAGGAAGGTCGACTAGTTGAGTTCATTCTCCAGTCTCGATTCTCGAATTCTCGATCTGCTCCTTCCTGAATAAAAATGGGAATTTCCAGGCTCCGAACCTCCAGATTTCAGACTCCAGACTCCAGACTCCAGACTGTACGCTGTGTAGATTGTAGATTGTGGATGTGAGGTGTTGGGTGTTGGATGTTGGGTGTGCGAGCAAGCTGTTGTACCTACAGTTCAACTTTGTCCATACTCCGTACTCAGTTGTTGTACCAAATAGGAATGAGAAAATCTACGCACCATTCCATTGCCTCGCTGCTCCCTGCGAAGGATATTGAGAATTGAGAATTGAGAATTGAGATAGCATTTTACAACAAACAAGCAACCTACGATGTTCAGCTTAGAACGTAGAACGTAGAGTGTAGATCTACAGTTACAGCAGCAGAAGAACGTAGAACGTAGAAGCCAAACAAGATGTGGAAAAGGGATAAGAATAGAAATTCCAAGATAATTTATGGCTCTCTCTTTTCCCTTGCTTGACTACTGCTTTTGCGGATCTATTTTTCGCACTCTTTCCTCAATTCACAAATCCAAATCCCCGCTCCACCTTCAGTTGTAACAATTTAGACCATTCAGATTCCAGACTCAGTGCCAGTGGCAACTGAGTTCTGTGTTCTCGCGACTACGGCAACTGTAAAAGCAAGTTTTCTCCCAAATAAAAAATAAAGCTTTCACAAGCTACAAGACAAAAAAGGCAGTCGGATCCCCAATACGAAACAAAAATCCAAGTTTGCAAAACGTTTGATATGAGCTTTGAGATTGGAATTTGGAACTTGGAACTTGGAGTTTCCATGTTGTTGCTTGTAAATTTAATTTGCTGATTTTTCACCTTTTCCTTTTTTGACCCTTTCCGATTTCTGGTTTCTGCCTTGTACAGTTTTGTGGAGCATGTAATTTTTATTGTGTTTGTTGCTGTTTTTCATTCCATATTCCATATTCAAGTTTTCAATGTTTCATCAACGAGGCGGAAAGATGGTACAGATCCAAGTCTTCCAAATTCAGAGTCCAGATTCCATATTCGAAGCTCAAGGCTCGAGGCTCGAGGAGCCAAATTGTAGAGTTATTAGACTGTCCCATTTATAATTTACCGCGGACCATGAACTCTGAACTATGAACTACGAACTACGAACCGCGAAGAGGGTCGTCGTGAGGACGGCTGGTTACTGATTCCTGGTTCTTGGTTCTTGGTTATTACGAGCTAAAAAATGGAACATGAGTTGAAAAAATGTGTCCCGCATCAGGCCTAGTTTTTTCCAGTCTCCATTCTCCATTCTCCATTCTCGATACAGAATATGTACAATGTACAATGCACAGTGTACAGTGTACAGTTTACAATTTACCATATGCAATGTGGAAAGTAGAGTGGTGTTTGTACAGCAGATTGTCGAGTTTGGAGGTTGGAGTTTGAGTTTGGGTTTGGGCTCCACTACTTTTCTCCATAACCCATAACATAAGCGAAAGAAAGAGCTCCTTTCACTAAGAAGAAAGTTACACACAACACACAACACGCCATCATTTTGGGAAAGTGATGGCGATTACTCTGTCTCCCTCTCTCTTTCTCTCTCTCTCTCTCTCTCTCTGGATTCTCCACTCTAAACTGTGAAACAGGGAGCCAACACTGAACATCCAACATGTAAAAGAAAGAGACCAGAAGAGAAATGGAAGAAAAGAGAGAACCAACCTTCAAGTTTTTGGTGAAAGTAGTAAAGTAGCAAAGTAGAAAAGTACACAGAAATAATGAGATGAGATGAAGAGAAGAGGAGATACATGTTCCATGTAGTTCACCCTCTATTCTCTATTCCACTTTGTCCCTTGTACTTTCTACTTTGTACGCTTTCCTGTACTATTAACCGAGTTTACTTTGGCCATGACCATTTTCTTCCTCCTCCATTTCTCCTCCATCCTCCACTCTCCATTCATCTATCCACCACAAACTTTTCCCGTCCTAATACGAGTCCATTGTCTCTTGTATTTTATTTTATATTGTGTATTATCTTGTATTATTTTATATCGCCCATCTCTTCCTTCTTCTACCAACTACCGACTACCGACTACCGACTACCGACGTTTTGTTCCCCGTATTCCACTATTTCATCCACTACTTTTTTCCCTACTTTCAAATGGCCGGTCTGGTTTGGTTTGGCTGGGTTTGAAGATGACCGTATTAACTAGTAAATGGGGAATGGGGAATGGGGAATGGAGAATGAACGGCGACTGTGTCTCGTTCCCTTTTTTCCTTTGTCTTTCTCTTGCTTTTGATTTTGGACTTGGTCGCCGTCCTATTTTTCCTTTCATCCATATCGTCCCATTTATTTATCGTCCTCGTCCTCGTCCTGCTGGCATGGTCTATGGTGTATGGTCTATGGTTTATGGTGTACGGGGAATGTAATCGAGAATGGAGAAATGTCAAAGTTTATCGTTGTGGATCATCTTCCTCACATTTTTACATTGTTCACTGTACGCTGAATTTGCACAGACACCCCACAGACTAGGGACTAGAGACTATAGACTATAGACTACAGACTCGAAGACAGGGAATCGATAAATATCTTCTGTAATAATTCTACATTGTACAATATATTATCTACTATCTCCGTTTTGTCTGTGTAATATTCACCATGACCTTTTTCATACTCTTTCATTTTTTCCCTCGTCCCATTTCTTTAATTCAAATCCAAACACAAATCTTCATCCCGAGGGACAAGATCCAAAAAAAGGTTTGAGCTCCGAGCTTTGAGCTTTGAACATCCAGCATCGAGCATCGAGCAGAGCAGAACCAAAAGGAAAACGTAAAACGTCAAGTCTAATGTCTACCTTCTATCTACAATCTACAATCTACATGTATAAAATATACACTCTTGATTCTGGTCTCTGGATTACGGATTTTGATCAGTCAAACTTTTCCTGTCATGGGCATATTTTTTCATGTTCATTTTTCATTGTTCGTACAAAAGCCAAAAGCCAGAAACCAAAAGCCGGAACCAGAACAAATGATAAAAAATTACAAATGACAAATGATAAAAACGGCTCATTTTGAATTTTAAACAAGAGTCTAGAGTCTAGAGTGTTTAAAATATAACATATTCCGTATTCCGTATAACGATATCGATGGACTTTGTACGTTCCGGTTTTTTAATCATGAATCATGATCCTGATTTCCTGCGTTAGATTTATTATATGAAATTAGAAGCTCACAAGTCGCAAGTGATTGTGACCAAAATGTAAAATAGAAAGGAGCAGGATTTTCAAACTGGGATAGGATTTATGTTGCTGTTTCTATTTATGTTTCAATTTTATGTCAAGACATTCAACATTCTCCCTTTTCCCTTCAAAATCCTACATTCAACATTCAACATTGATTTAAGAGAGACGAGAAAAGTTGGCAAAGTTGACATAATAAATTAATTTTGGTGCATCAAGACACTAGAAACTAGACTCAGGATTCTGGATATTAGACAGTCAACACTATTTTGTACAGTGTACAGTGTACATTACACTAGACTCTAGACATTAGACATTAGAAATTATACGGCATCAGCAGAATGAGGGGACTGAGGCGAGCGAGCGAGAAGATGGAAAGCGAGAAAGACAGAGGGAAAATAGACGAGTCATCATTTTATAAAGTGACAGGAAAGGAAACGAGGTGAAAATGATGGAAGAGAAAGCAAGAACTCAACCCAACTCAACTCAACTGAAAGGAAATTAAAGCAAATAGGGTCAAACGCCGGAATTGTGACACTTTTCCCATTTTCGCTCCTTTCGTTCAAAAGTCAACATTTGACATTCCCTTTAGTTTTAAAGAGGGGAGCGGTTTTTTCAAATTTCAACTCTTTTCTTGGACAAATATTCTCAAAGAAAGTGGAGAAAAATAAAGCATTTCCAACTGAAAAAATGTATAAATGATAAATGACAAACAAACTTTCACCTTTTGATTGGATTTAGAATGTCTAGAATCTAGAATCTAGAATATGGAAAAAACTTGTTTCTCTTAGAATTTAGAACTTTGACTGTCGCATAAACGGCGCTTGACCCTACACAAAGCACAGAAAAGTAAATAAAAACAGGAAATAACCAAGCCAAACTCGAGCAACTCAAAGTCAAAGTCAAATTCGTATAGTCGTATTCGTCGTCAAAGTCTCGACTAGACGAGACGAGACGAGCCCATTTATTTAAAAAATGAAAGCAATTCGCTGACTTGCTGACTCACTGTCTTTTCCAATGCCATTTCCCATTTCCATTCATTTCCACAATTCAGCATTGAGCATTGAGCATTGAGCATTGAGCATTGAGCATTGAGCATTCAATATCATAGAAAATGTACAGGACAATACAACACAATACACAATACAATCCGATTCAATTTGACGCCTTCCTCTTCCCTATTTTCCACTCACTACAGACTACAGATATTCGCCCTTCTCCATTCTCTGTTTTCAATACTACAAACTTTAGCTTTCTCTTTCCTTTTTCTCTTTGTACAAAATTGGGGAAAATACCTATGACACGTCGCAGGAGAAAGGGAAAGTGAGAAAGTGCTGCAAATTGATAAATTACATTTCACCTGCTCCTTTTTTCCCGAACCCAGAAACCGAGGAAAAACTGGAGCTAGAACCTAGAATCTAGAATTTGGAATTTGGAATCTAGAACCTGGAGCCTGGAAGGAAAAAACTGCTGGAGAAAAGGGAGATGTGAGGGAAAAGGAAAACCTTTAGTTTTTACTGGTTCTGTTTCTATCTTTTGTATCTTGAATCTAGAATCTAGAATCTAGAACCTAGAAAATTTCATCTTTTCTCCTCAACTTGAAACTTGAACGAGTCAAGTCGAGCCAAACCAGTCCAAGTTTTTGTCTTAGTTTTTCCTTTTCCTTTTCTTTTTCTGTATTTATAGTTCTAGTTCTAGCTCTAGTTGTATTTCTGTTTCTCGGTCACAATTGCAGATTGTAGATTCTAGTTGTAGCCGCAGTCGCAGTCATCATTCGTCAATCTTTATCGCTCTCGTGGTAGAAAAAATATGATACAAGATCCAACTTTGAGATAGCAAAATGAAATATGAAATTCGATTTTCCTTTACTTGCTTTTTCTTTTTCCTCCTTCTTGTTTCTTGTTCCGCCTTCAAACGTTCTTTTTCCTTTTTCTCTGCTCTTGTACATTTTATATTCGTATATTCGTCTAGTTGATATAAAAAAATGTGTGTGTATTTAGTATTTATAAATTTAGAAGTAGTTGTCGTGTAGTCTGTAGTTTCGGATCAAAATATATGTACACTGTACTTTCTCGAGTACTTTTCTCTTCCCTCTTTACTCCTCACTGCTTTCATTTATTCAAGGAAACTTTCTCGTCCTGTTTCTCTCTGTTCTGTTTTCCCTTTCGCAGAATCAGGAATCCTGTACATTGTATCTATAATATAAAATAAAATAAAATAAAATGTACATGGTATTAAATACACTTTCTATCTACAATCTATAATCTATCATCAATACAATCTATGATCTACAATTTATACTAAAGTATTAATAAAAAGTAGTATCAAGAATCAAGCTTGCTCCATTTCCTAAAAACTCCTTAGTTACAAGTTACAAGTTGGCAATAGTTGGTAAAATTAAAAAGTAGATCAATTTCCTGTTTTTAAATAAGTTTTCCTCATCTAAAAATTCAAGTCTTTGGACCTGGATTGTGGATGCATTTTAAAACTTTGAATAAAACGGATTGGAATGGAGTGGTACTTGTAATTTTTCATTTATATATTTACTGTACATAATATATAAGGTTTAGTATTTAGTATACTGTATACTGTATACACGATATAGGAGATACGATAGGTGAACTGGTTTCAATTTCCAATTCACAGTTGATTATTGGTGTCACTAATTACTATAATTAGAATAATTTCTATAGGTAGTTGATTTTATGTTTCCAATTTCACGATATGGCGTAGTTCCAAGTTCCAAATTCCAGATTCCAAATAATAATAATAATATCATAGGATAATAATTATTATTATTATTGTAATTTCTGTCATTCTTATGAAAATGAGATTGGAAAGGATGGAAATGACACAATACCTTTGAATAGATAATAGATTTTGAATAGAATATAGGGAATAGACATTCATCATCTACTCTTAAATATTCTACATCTCTGTACTGTAGATTGTAGATTGTAGACAAAACATATGGAATATAATAGTAGTACAAATTTAATTTGTGAATATGAATATGAATATGAATTTCTAGTTCATTCATGCAAAGAGAATGGAATAAAATTGAATTTTCTCCGTACACTATACTCAATGCACAATACACAATAGAATAAGGATGATGATAATAATAATAAGAGTAGTAATAATAGAACAGTCTCTTCCGACTTCCGTTGATGGAGGATCGAGGATTGAGTAGAGACTGTGTATCCTGTACATTGGGTTTTGGCCTTGGTATTGGTATTGTGTATTGTGTATTGTGTACATTGAACATGAAGATAGATGCATTATTATTTTGCACTGTATTCTCTATTCTATATTCTATATAAAATAATATTGTGTCTTGTGTGTCAATTGTCAATGTATCTACATTCTACATTCTACATTCGAGATATATATATGGGATATTTTGAGAGAGAAAGTTATTGATTTTCTACTGTCTCTTTCACTCTCTCGATCCGACGATGCCACTCACTCACTCCTTCACTTACTCAGTTTTCACTTTCCGAGTGACACTCTTCATTCTCCAAAGTATCGTCTCAAAGTATGGATACACATGTACAGAATAAAGCACACAGTGACAGTAGAAAGCAGAAGGGAGAAAGCAGCAAGTACTTAGAACCTAGAACCAAGAATACACGGTACTCCATTTTCCGTACTCGATACAATATGTCATATTATCATTTCATATCTATAGATTCTCGATTCTCAATTCTAGATTCTAGATTCTAGGCTTTAGATACTAGATACAGTACATCGTACAACTCACAATACACAGTACACAATATAAACATCCCATTATATTTTCTGTCGTCTCATATTATTATTTTATTATACTTGTGTGTATCTATACGTTGTACACTGAAATATAAAGTTGCACACCAAATACAGAATATAGAGTAAAGAATAGGATTTCCTCCTGCACTTTATATTCTTCTGTGAGTGTACAGGGTACAGTGTGTGTAGAAAGTATAAAGTAGAAAGGATGTGAAACGTATGATTATTATTATTATTATTTACTTTATAAATAATCACATGGCATCATATATCATATATCATATATCATATATCACGTCTCATATACCATATACCATATCCACTTTGGCATTGTACATTGTACATTGTACACGCATAGAAACTACACTCAATACTCAATACTAGATACTAGTTAGTAGTCAACGCAGAATGTACATTGTACATGTTGGATGTACGATATACAATAAATATATACTGCACAATGCACAACGACTCAAGACTCAAGTCTAAATTTTTCGGGAGAAAGAGAAAGTGAAAGTTTCTCTCTATAATTATTTTGCAGGGTTCTATATTCAATTCTATGCATACAATTCTATGTATACGTGACGGTACGTATAACGTATAATGTACAGTGTACAATTCACAGCCTGGAAAAATGAGAGGTCGTTAAATAAATATTTTATAGATATCGATATCGATAATCCCAACTCACAATCCTTGTCCACTCTCATGGCTCATGGCTCAAGGCTCAAATGTGCATCCAGTCCTCATTATGAATTATGAATCATGAACAACGACTGACAACTGAACTGGCGATTTTTTCGTTTTTCTTTTTTCACTTTCGATTTTCAATGGTAATCGGAAATTATAACACGAGTTCATTTGATAAAAAGAGTCACAAGTCTTAATCAAATCCAAAATCAACGACCAAGTCTGGAAAGATTCAAGAGTCAATTTGGTCAAGGCTAAATGCAAAATTGAAAGCAAAGCAAAGTTTTTGAGATAAAAGGAAAGAAAGATATTATATTATATCGATTGGTCTGAGTTGTGAGTAGTGAGTATTAGTAACTAAATAAAGATGACAAGGGGAAAACAAGATTTTTGATCAGAAGGAAAAAGATGTCAACATTTCAAATGAGCATCTCTCTTTACTCTCTACTCTTCTATATCTATATTCCGTGTATCACTTCTCTCTTTTCTGTTTCAGTTTAAGTTGTTATCTGGTCTCTTGTCTCTGGTCTGAAAAATATGGATAAATATCGATCTGTGTGTGAAATGAAATGTGAATTCTATATTTTGACAACGTCGGTGGTTGTTGGTTGATGGTTGATGGTTGATGGATGATGGATGAATTATACATGGAGCTTGGAACTTGGAATCCGAAATCTGAAATTGAATTATGGATAGGAAAAGAAAATTCTAGAATCTATAGAATCTGGAATCTGGAATCAAGAATGTGATTATTTTTCCATTTTCCATCAAACCGAACAAAGAAAAACTGTCTCTCTTCTTTCTTTTCTAGACACTAGACACTAGATACTAGATACTAACACATCAACAAACACTGTACTTTGATGTTTGATGGAGAATTCAATTACAAGATGGTGGATATAAAGTATAATATTTTCTTCCAACATCTCTATTCTCTATCTCTATCATCTGTAATATTAGTTTAATATTACTTTTTTGGTACACTTTTCAAGCTTGATCTTGCATTATTATAAATAATAGTATTTTGTGCACAACGAACACTGAATTTTATATAATAATACATAATACTAAAAAAGTTGATAATAGTATATTTTATATATGTGGCCTTGCTGTACTAAACCCCCCAGCTCACGATCTAAGAATTAGAGCAAAAATCAAATCGCAAGTTTCCCGCGCTCTATGTATGGATGTTAAATTTAAATTTAATTATTTTTTTAAATACTTCCGGTCAATCTAGGACTCTGAAATTTTCAGAGTAGATAGTCCTTGACCTGAAGTATAAATAAGCAAAAATTTGATATTTTGTGAGCTGGGGGTTTTATACCAGACAGACACATACATTGTATTGACAGTTCTATATAGTATATGATATTGAATGAAGAAAGAAATAATCACAGCTTGTGGTTTGTAGTTGATGCTGTCATTTTTTCAACCAGTCTTATCAATCAACAATCGTAAATGAAATAAAATCAAGTAAAATGGTTGCTCGTGCTCAATGCTAAAAATACTCAAAAATATAACATCAAATAGAAAAGAATTTTTCATTAACTTGATTCTCATTCTTGTTCCTTTTGAATTTTGAATAGGTGAATGTGGAGCTGGAAAAATCGGGAGAGGATCTTCACATGCATTTCCCCATCACAATCGCCACTGTTCCTTTCAGAATACCTAATTCAAATCAACAAGCGAGCATACACTACGGTAAGATCCATAATTTTATGTTCAGTTTCTATTTTTCTAGCTCATCTTTTTACCACAATTATTATTCATAAAATTCGTAAGATTCATAATAATTCATTTATGCATTTCATATTTAATGGGCCAAAAATGTCAAACGAAAAATGATACATAATAATTAATACACATAAGTTATACATATGTATATAGTATAATATATGACATACAAATAACATAATATAACATAATATGTAGCACACAATAAGAAAAAGTCTGTCTCAACTCTCAAGTCTCAAGACTCGCAAGACTGAAAAAATAATGGTATTATTATTTTACTTATTACATCATAAAAATACTCATAGTTCACCGTTCACCGTTCATATTTCAAAGTATTTTCATTAAAATTATACATAAATTATTTTGAAAAGCTACTATCTTCGAGATTCTAGATTCGAATATTCAATAAGGGGAGCTCGCTTCGCTCGCTCCCTAAAAGATCAAAGGGGCTATAATATGTAAAATAATATATATTATATGCATACATATTTGCATATGTGCATAAAAAATTTAATGGAATATTTTCAACAAGGGAAGATGAAAGAAAAATAGTACAGTTACGGTTTCATAAGGATAAAAAATAAAAAGGATGAGGACTAAGGATCCATTAGTGTAGGAGATCGATGCCTCGATGCATAATATATTAAAATAATAATATGGTTGCATAATTTAAATTCCACGTGACCATTCCAATTTTTTCATGTTCAATGTTCAACCAGTAACGAGTTGTGAAGAAAGTTCACAATGCTTTGCTTCTACCATATTACAAAGTTTACAACCTTTTTCTTTTGATTTGTGATAAGGCAAAGACTTAAAAATTTACAATTTTCGTTCTATATTCTAAATCTTGAGAAATTGCAAATAAAAAATGCTATAAAATTGTAGTAATAATTTCACATTTCAGAGATCAGAAAGTTGAATATTTGATCTTATAGTACAAACAGCAAATAATAAATAAGAAATAAATAGATTGCTTATTTTTGTTACTGATTGATTTGCATGTGCATGTTGTTGTGAACCGTGCATTGTGCTGTGCTGTGCTGTGAGAAATTAAAATGAGTAATAAGTAATGAGCATATAGCAATTGGCAATTGATCAATAAGGATATCCGCATTCTGCATCTTCCCCTACTGCTCTTTCATAATATCTACAATTGATATGTATCATTCCAATTCGGATCTACAAGTGGTTTGCAAATTGTCAATTGTCCATCGCCCATCGTCCAATGGCAAATGATCGATCTAAAAACATAAGTAAAATTTTCCTACTCGCGGCTCTTCATGTACTGTTTTCTATTTTCGATCCTATGTACTATGCACATGTAACACACAGATGCATTTAAAATTTAAAATGTAATGTGAACTCGTCATTTATTTGCATGTGTTTCAAGTGTAAGCAAGTGGAAATTTTGAGGCTCGTTGACAATTTAAAATTGAGAATGGTTTTTCATCTGTAAACTGGAAAATAATTTTTACCTGTACAATATAAATTTCTGCTGAGTATTGAATATTGAGTGAAAGGTTACGGATAACGGATTACGGAAGATGGATTATAATTTCTATCACCCCCGGTCAAATTATGCGACGATAAGGTCGCAGCCAACTTTGAGAGAAATATTCTTCAACTCGGATTGGGGACGATTACCGGAATTTGTTGGTTTTGTGAGTTTATTTTGAAAATCAAAAGAATTTTATAACGAAATCAAAAGTTGTAGAATTTTATTCCTGTTTTAAGTAAAAAAAAATTATGGAAAAAATTAATAATAAAAAAAAACAATAATAATAATAATTATTATTATTGAATTTGGAAACTAACTCTGACTCTGCCTGCTGATTTGATATGTGATTGATGCACAGATGTCCACACTTCAACAACAGCGAATGGTTACAGATCAGTTGAGACGCGAAGCGGAAGTTAGACGGATTCCTGTGTCACAGGCAGTTGAAAATCTGAAAGTGAGATTGAGATAAAGTGTGTATGGTCCATACACACTACACACGGAATAAAAAACAAAAAAATTATTATTCATTATTTTTATTGTTGATTAATTCATTTTTTTTCTTTTAAAACAATTTTTACTTTAAAAAAATCCAGAAATATATTCGAGATCATCAGCATGAAGACAGTTTGGTGGTGGGATTCAACTCACAAAAGTCCAATCCATTCCGAGAGAAAACAAACTGCTCTCTCTTGTGACTTGTGACTTGTGAATTCTAGTTGCTATAATATTATATTTATAGTTTATAATTTATTTAATGTTACACAAAATTATACAGCACATTTAAAAGTCAAAACAAAAGTAGTTTCTTTGAGCTTTGAACTTTCTGAATTCTGAATTATATTATCCATTGTACATTGCATTGTATATTGTATGAAATCAAAAACAACTATTCTTATTTGTGTTTTGACTCATTTTATTTTATTTTACTTTGTGTTTTCCTCTGTTTTTCTTGTAAGTTTCCTGAATTTTAAACAATAAAAGACTAAAACAGTAAAAATAAAGTTAAAAAATAAAGGATCCAGAATCAAGAATCAAATTATCAAATTACAACAGAGCCCGTGCACAGTGCATCTCATCTCTTTTTTATTTTATTTAAAAAAACATTTTCAACTCGATTCTGTATTCTATTTTGTGTTTACTCTGCATCTGACATCTGACAGGGCAGGGATGGGATGAGAAAGCATAGTCAATATAGTCAGTCAGATGGCCTTTTCCGTTTTTAGTTTTCAAATTCTATTTTCCTTTTGTTTACATCTACAATCTAGAATCTAGATTCTAGATTCTAGATTCTAGAATTTAGAATCTACATGAAACATGAAACTTTGATGGCTCCAACGAGTCGTTTTCTTTGTATTTTTTTCCATCCATTTTCTTATCTGGATTCAGGATGCTGGATTCTAGATTCTACAATAGTTTCTAGTTTCTAGATTCTAGATTGTGAGTTTGAGTGCAAAAAAGTGTGGCTGATTCTGGTGTTGGTACTGGTGTTGGTTTTGTTCTCCATTTCTGGTTTCTGGTTTCTGGTTGGTCCTGCTAAACTTTTTTTATTCTTGATTCTCCAGTTTGTTGACTCTTGCCGTTGCTCCTGTCGTTCTGTTTTTTTTCTACTTCTTTTTTCCCCTTTGTCCTTTGTCCTTTGTGCCTTTGCCCTATCTCGTGTGTTTGCTTTTTCTAACTGTACATTTTGTGTTCTATATATTCTGTATGTTCTATGTGTTTTGTCAAATCTCTGAGTAATAAAATCAAAGTTTCTCTTTCATATCCCACTTTGGACTTTGGATTGTCTCCCGTCTTCGTCTATAGTCTATAAGTATAGTCTATAGGTATTTTATCGTATATTGTATATTGTACATTATATCACATGCATGTGCATACAACATACAAGTTATAAATGTAGTCTCTGTCTTTGATGTTGTATGTGAATAAAAGATAAAAGATAGTCTCCGCCTCAGCAGGACAGAGAAAGTGTGACAATTCACTTGCACTTGTCTAGAAAGTAGAATGTAGAATGTAGAATCTTGTGAGAAGTACATATCTAATATCTGTACTATGCGGATCAAAGTAAAGTTAAGGAAATAGAAAGTAGAAAATAGGACGTGAGTGAGTTGAGACTTGAGAGTTGAGACGTTGAGAGAGTAGAGACACAAATAATAATTTGATTTGGCACTAATGGACAAAAAGTCCATAATTACATTAAATTACACTCAATTATAGGACATTGACGAACATGAGCGTTAGAAGTAAAACGTAAAACGTAAAGTAATAAGAGACAGGCACACACATGTACATTATACACTATACACACACAAAGAGAGGCAGAGAAAGGGAGAGAGATAAAGAGCGAGATAAATAGTTCATACTTCATACTTGATACAGTAGTTCAGTATAGAGTCCAATTTGGATTCCGATTCCACAATTCCACAGAATGGAGAATGGAGAATAGTGAATTTTGTGATGGAGAATGGGGAAAGGAAAACATGGCTCAAAATTCAAAACTCAAAACTCAAAATTTTGCCCTTTTGTATTCATCCGGGCTCAATGCTCAATGCTCAAATATGATGCTCAAATAAAGCATCAAACATAACATAGAATATTATGGGATGTGAAATATAAAATGCAGAATATTGGATCCTTTGTCTTCCGCAAAAATCTCCATGTACTTTTGTCTTTTGTACAATGCCAATTGCCAATGTACACACCGAGCACATAGTACAGAGCATGTAGAAATGGTAGTAATAATAATAATTCTGGAAAATACCCTCCATCCTCCATTTGTATTTTCTACTTGGAATTGGAATAGGAAAACAGGGAACGAGTGTCATATTATAATTCCAAGTCCAACTCCAAGTCCAATTCCAAACTACAAACTACCAACTGCAACTGCCAACCATTCAAAATTTAGAACTTGGACTAGTGACTCTTCTTCATTGTTCATTGTTCGCTGTTCATTGTTCATTCTGATTGTGCATTATTCAGAGACGGACAGTTTTCAGTTTTAAGATAATGCAAGTGAAAGGATGACTCTAGACTCTAGACTCGAGACTCAATGACTCAAAGCTCCAGACTTGAGACTCCAGAACTCCAAACTCGGAATGTAATACCATTTTATATATATAAATATATTTAATCGAGTCCTTTTCCTCATTGACGATGGTGGTTGTGATGACAATGACAATGACAATGAGGACGAGGACGTCGATCTGGATCTGGATGACGATGATGATGACGATGAGGAACACAAACAGAAAACACAAAGGAAGTAAAGAAACAAAGAAAGAAATATCTGAGTGAGTTGAGCTGTCTGGAGTCTGTATTAAAACAGAAAACAGAGGAGGATCACAACTTTTTTTCGGGAGCTTAAAGTTTATTACCTCGCGTAATTTTTCACGAGTTTTCTCCACAACTTTTGAACCTACTTTCACTTTTACTTTCCCTTTCCAATTTCCCCTTTCCCTCTCACTTGGCTGACTTGGAACTTGAAATTGAAGCTGAAGTTTGAGTTGGAGTTTGAGTTGTAGATAGTGGATAATTTAGTTGTAAGTTGTAATCTCCTCAATTTTACTCAATTTCATATTTGCATAGTACAGAGAGTCCCGAGCATTGAATTGTAAATTGTGAACCATCAAATTCCAAAATTCTGTTTACATAGACATTGAATGAAGAAGGGAAAAGTAAAAAGTACTTTACATGTAAAAGGTGACATCACGCCAAAAACTATGGGCTGTAAATTTTTAAATTTGAAATGTAAAATGTAAAAGGTGAAGGAGAGATAAAACTTTCAATTTTTCAAATGTCAAGTATTGAATTTTGAATTTTGAAATTGAATCACACATTTTTTGCTGTAGTGAAAAAAAGGTGAACCTCAATGGATTTTTTTATTTGTCTTGGCTCATGGACTCATGGCTCATGTCCTTTTCTCTTTAATGACGTGATATGAAAATATAAGAATAAAAAGAATAAAGATATCATGACATTTTCAATTTTCAATTTTCAGTATGCATGCTGGATGTTGATTTTATATGTTTTATAGTTCATATCATTGTCAAATGTCAAATAATGTCGAATTTGAAAATTGAAACCACCAATTTAATTCAAAGTTGTTGGTGAATATATATACAATAAAATAAAGTTTTGTGAGGAGTGTGTTCAAAATTCAAACAGTTTGACCCAATTTTTCATTTTTATCCTTTATTTCATTTCATTTCATCATCATTTTCATTACCATTTCATTTCCATCCATCCACCCATTTGGTTTTAAAAAGAAGTGTATGAGGATATTATTTTTCTTTTGTTTGCTCCGTCACAATACAATACAATAGACAATATAAAACAGGGAATAGGACAAAAGTCATGAGTCATGAGTCATGAATGAGGATAAAACTAGAGAACAGAGACTTGATGCTTGATGCTTGATGCACATGTGCTTAAAAGGTCGACAGGGAATTTGTTCTACTTTTTCTTTTTTTCTCGGACTTTTTTTCCTTGGAAAAAAATATCTGGTGTTAAAGAAAGTAGGAAAAAGGAAAAAGAGTGAGCTCGTAGATTGATGTGTAGATTCAGAGTCAGACTCAAAATGAGATGAGGAATGAGGATGATGAACTTTCTTTTTTTCTTTTCCCTGTGCTGTGCTGTTTTTTTCTTGTTCCCTACTTCCTACTGTACTGTTTACTGCTTACTGGTTGCTGGTTGCTAGTTGTAGTTAGGTTGCTGGTAATCAAATTTTTATGAGATGTAAGTGTTCCGTGCACAGGGATCATCTGCATGTGTCATGTGTCTGTTGTATGTACAATGTAAATTGTACAGTGTACAATGTATGTATTCTGTAGACTATCATGTTCTATTATTCTATAAATTGCATGATGTAAAAAAGGAGAAAAGGTCAAAGTATTTTTGAATCTAGAATCTAGAGTCTAGAATCTAGAATTTGTAAAAAAAAACGCTGCACTGTACACTGTACAGACAGTTTAACACGGCCATGTGTTTATTTGGTGGATATAATAAGAAGGTTATTTTTCTTCATTCTTTTTATCCTTTTCTACTTTTCTTTTCCAAGAATCCACGATGTTTCTGGATTCTGGATCTTTTATGATTTACGTGGCGTGTGCAGGGTGTTTGTAGTACAATGTAAAAAGGACAATGCATTGCAATGTAGTTGTGACTCGTGACACTAGACACCAGGAAGAAAAAAGTGAAAGATGAGCTCCGAGCTCTGAACTCTAGAATCTAGAATCTATAGAATCTAGGGAAAACAACAAAAAAACAAAAACAACAAGAGAGAACACGACATGTAATACAAAAAGAATAGAGCAGATTACAAGTTACAAGAAAATATGACAGTAATTTTTTTGCACGCATTTCATACTTGATACTTTATACCTTCCAAAAAAACTTGTATAAAAAGTACAAACAAAGTATGAGACAGACCAATGCAATATGCAATATGCAATACAAAATAAAACGCACCAAGATACTTTTAGGACTGTTCATAATACTAATATGATATTTTCTGAAGATAATAATAATAATAATAATAATTGTTTTGTTTTTATTCCTTTAGAAGTTGCATCGGATCATGCGGAAGGTGGAATTTATGTTGGCCCAGAATTTTTAATGGTACGTAAAAGTTTCAAATTAAATATGATAAAATAATAAACAATAAACTACAAAATGAAATATGATTATTTTTCTGGGTTCCGGGTATTGTGAAATGTGAATGTAATTATTTTGCTTTTATTATTGATATTTTAGGGTCAAGTGTACGACGGCGGGCTGGATACAAATGAGCCAGTTGTCCTCTATCGACCTGTGTACCTCACCATCTCTGACAATAAAAAACAGCAGGAAGCATCCTCAACTAATCCCAGCAAGCAGAATCCAAATCCAACTTCCAATTCTACTAGTAACACCATAAACAATCCAAATCCAACTAGCACAAACACACCTGCTCCCGATACAAATACAAATGCAAATGCAAATACACCGGCACAACAAAAGATTGAAAACTTGAAAAAATTTGACTCAAGTATGGAAAAGAATAAGAGTAGTAGTAAAACAACTGTCACTTCTTCCTCCATCTCTGCTTCTTCCAGTGCCAGTGTAAAAACAGCAGCAGTTGTAGCACAGCAGTCCTCTTCCTCTTCCTCCACAGTAGTAACGAGTCAAAGCCAAATACCAAATTTATCTGGAAAGTCTTCTTTAGCATCTCCAACATCCACTTCCAAATCCAATAATGTAGCCAAACCACCAAGTACAAGTACAATTTCCAATCCACCTCCATCTTCAGGAGGAATTAAATTATCAGATATTAAAGAGAAAATTAACAATAGTAGTAGTAGTAGCTGCAGTAGTAGCAAGATTGAACAACAGCCCACATCCTCATCATCCTCCAGCTCTACCGTCAAAAATCAAAGTATCACAATCCATGAAGAAGGTTTGAGTTTAACTTCTACAAGCAAATCCAGTAGTAGCAGCACAAGTAAAAAAGTTTCACCTCCCGTCCCTGGAAAATCAGTTAAAATAACCGAAAAATGAAAAATAAAATGGAAAAAATAAAAGGTTTCCACCATTTACCATTTACAAACAGTTTTTACTTTTTACTGTCACATTTAATAATTAATAATAATTATTATAATTTACAATTTATAAGGTATACAAGATTATAAAAGCTTCTTTTCTACTGTATTCAAAAAAGAATACCTACACAAAACCTACAGCATCTAAAATGTAAACAGTAGACACAGTTTAGACAGCGGAAATTGTTCAGTAACAGGATTCATGATAAAATAAAATGAAAATTGATAAAATGTTTAGGGATGATGAAATGATGATATGTGTCAATCATTATGATAATAGTTATTGTAATTAATAATTAATATTGATATTATTAAAAAATAAGTAGTGCACATGTAATATACAGAAACTGCGAGCTTGGAATCGTCATGTAAAGATGATATATGTAATATATGTATAATGATATTATTATAGCACAATATTGTACTAAAAATAGTCCTGACTGTTAAAAAATAAAGTAAAATAAGCATTTTCATTTTTCATAATAAATATGAAGAAGATGAGACAACTATAAATATTATATGATGATAAATGATAAGAGATAAAAAATGCCCAATGCTGAAAATATAAGATAATTTTGGTGTAATATTGTCTACATTATATAGATATTTTTATTCTTATTAGAAAAATCAAGCATGAATTATACTAAATAAGTTACTTT
Source organism: Sminthurinus aureus (assembly GCA_034698265.1). Taxonomy (NCBI): domain Eukaryota; kingdom Metazoa; phylum Arthropoda; class Collembola; order Symphypleona; family Katiannidae; genus Sminthurinus; species Sminthurinus aureus. Next base: position 22,982 of record JAQGBH010001944.1, read on the forward strand.
TACGGGGTAATTTTTTGCTTCTAGTTTTCAAAGTATGAGGATGGACAAGAACAACAACTGTGGTGTACAAACATTAAATATGTATTCGTATTTTAGTAAAAAATTGTTGATTGTTGAGCTAGAAATCTTTTTGTTGTAGTGTGGTACATTACATCAAAATACATCAAAATGTACATACATATATGTAAACAGAAATACTACTAAATATTAAATATATTATACGATTAATAAAAGGAAGAACCGTTTTATTATTTGACATAGTAGAACGTAGAGCAGTAGTGCGCATAATGTTTAATGGAAAGATATAATATTATACAAAAAGTATATTAAAATTGCCATATTTAAACTATTAAGGGAATTTGTGTGTATTTAGCATTTAACGTTGTTTGTGTACTGTGTAAAAGTTTGCAACGTATTGTGTGTATGGGCTGTGCGAGTGAAAGTTTCAAGTGTAGAATATAGAATGTAGAATAATAAAAATAATAAATAATACACGGCATTGTATTATGACTTCGTTTGTATTAACTGACGTAATTACAATGTAAATATATGACTTAAAAAAAATAAAGTCTTGATACTGATATTGACGATGAGAAATATGGGATAAATTACTCCATATTTATGTCATTTACAATGATGTATGCTTGAAGAAAGCCGAGAAAAATATTATATTAACTACATAGAAGAGATGCCAAAGATTAAAGATGTAAAAACAAATTGATATATAATAATATTTACTACACCGTAAAGGTATGTAAAAAGAGAGATGGCTAAATGACAAATTTCAAAAGAGAGCTACAGCATTTACAAAAATCTCATGTAATTTTAAAACTGACAAAAAAACATTAACAGAGTTTTAATAATCATGATAATTATTATTGTGTATAATATTATTAACAACTGGAACAAATAACAATATATTTAACTGTTGAATAAAAAATAAATCAAGTGTACAAAAGTTTTGTTTCACCTTTTTCTCATTTTTGCAAGTATTTTTTCAATGCATAAAAGACCAAAAAATATCGACATCTTGCGCTTTTTGCGTATTGATCTATATTTTACGAGTTGTGATGTCCTTGCAAAAACGTGGAAATATTCAAACGACAAAAATATCGTCGATTTTTTCCAAGACGTTATATATTTTTTACAAAAAGTTTTGATATTTTGGTGACTGTTTAATTGTAATTAACTTTTATGTTGAATTCATGAGCTTAAAGGTGAACTATTGAAATAATTACAGTGTTTGCCACATTTTGATTGTGTGACAAGTTTGTCCATGAAAAAGAGTCGTCTTCAATATTAAACCATAAACATCTTTAAAATAATTTGCACTTTATATTGAATTTTGAAGATATTTATTAGTTCAAGATGGTAAGTAATTTACTTGGCTCATATTATCCTGTATTTAATTATAAATTTGTTAATTTACATACTAGATACTCGTGTATTTTATCTACAGTTTAGTTTAGTTGTGTGGAGCAATGGAATATTATGCGATACGATATGTAATGAATGGTAAAATTAATGTTTTTTTGTTTTGTTTTGATGAATAGGGTGAACGTAAGGGACAAAATAAATATTATCCTCCAGACTATGACCCGACCAAGGGAGGTCTCAATGCATTCCTGGGTACTCATGCCCTCCGAGAAAGAGCTCGGAAACTCCACCTGGGAATCCTCATCATCCGATTTGAAATGCCATATAATATTTGGTGTGAAGGATGTGGAAATCATATCGGAATGGGTGTGAGGTACGAAACTTTGACACAATTTAATGTGTGATTAAAAGTAAATCAAAGGAATAAAAAAATGCATGTATTAAAATGTTTATAATTATTGAATGTGTATTTTGTACAAAATTTTAGATACAATGCAGAGAAAAGTAAAATTGGCATGTATTATTCAACTCCAGTCTATCAATTCCGGATGAAATGTCATCTTTGTCCAAGTTATATAGTGATGAAGACAGATCCAGGGGTAAAAATATTATATTTATCATAATAAAAGTTATAGTAAACAGTAAACGATAAACAGTAAAAGCATATTATTATAAAGTTAAATTATATTTCGAATTCCAATATTATGATGAAAATACTAAATCAATGAATTTTGAATTACAGAATTTAGATTATGTGTGTGTTAGTGGGGCTCGACGACAAGAAAACCGATGGGATCCAACACAAAATGAACAAATTGTACCTGAGGATAAACAGGTTTCGAGACAACTTGCATCTGATGCTATGTTCAAGTAAGTAAACCAGAGTTAAATTAAAAAAAATAAATAAATAAGGCGAATATTTTTTACATGAGTAATAATTGATTTTAGTTTTATTTATTTAAAGATGTACGAATACAAACACGAATATATATACTTGTACCTTGTACTTACAATATGTGGAATGCAATTTTTTCTATTGTATTTCATTTTTATTTGTCATATTCTTATAGACTTGAACATGGAGTAGAAGACAAGACGAAACTCAGAGGTGTCACACCGACTTTAGCAAAACTAGAAGGTTTACAGGAGAGATGGAAAGACGACTATGAAGCTAATAAAATAATGAGAGCCAATTTTCGGGTATGTTTTCATATTGCACAAAATGATAATAATTTATTTTATAATTTATCTCGATTTTTTTCTTGTGTCTCTTAACATGTTTTTAATTTTGAATGATGAATAATTGGGTAAATTTTTTTGTTCATACGACAGACAAAGAAAAAAGAATTGAAATCAATTGAAGATAAAGACAATGAATTCCTAAAAAAGAGCTCATTAGAGATTAAGCTCCTTCCTGAGTCATCTGAAGATAGTCATATTGCATCTTTATTGAGATTAGAACCAACAAAGAGTAAGTACATAATCATATTTTACACCACATGTACACTATTAGCATTACATGTTACATATTACATGACAATACAACAAGTAACAAATAATATTGTGGTAATAATAATCCTATTCTATCCTTTCTCACTTTTTCTATTACACAGCCTCTGAAGAACGACAGGCAGAAAAGAGATTAGAAATTGAACAACAATCAAAATTTCCTATTTCTGCACCCTTGGAGGGAGATCTTAAAATTCAAAAGGAAAAATTAAACGAGAAATCCCAAAAACAAAGAGCATCTCTTGGAATATCTATAATACCTAAATATCGGAACAACAATAGTATCACTAATGGCAATAACTCTTCTACACCTTCTTCAACTATTACATCATCTTCTTCCTCTTCGAATTCTATAGAAATATCTAACTCTGGTGAGACTGTAGACATTAAATGTGAGAATGAAAGTAGAATTATTGATGATAATCAGGATGAGGAGAGTGATAGTGATAGTTGTAGTTCTCCGATGAAAAGACCAAAATTATCTAGTGATGTTGAACAAATGGAACAAGTGTCAAGTGAAAATACCACCAAAGACTCACCAAAGAGTAGTAAAAAATCATCATTAAATCTTCTTTCTGCTTATGGCTCGTCTCCATCTTCGTCTTCATCTGATGAATGCAGCTAATACAGTTTAACTTGTATTTAATATAGAAATTAAAACTTCCAAAGCAAATGCAACATAAATCTGTTATAATTTTTTTGTACAATACGACTTTTTTATTATTTATTTTTCTTGTACGTGTATATATTGTATATTCCATTCAGATTTTAGCTAAACAAATCTACAACATATTTGTAGTATTTATGAGTCGTTGACGAGATATTCACAAATTAGTCTATAAAAACTGAAGCTGAATAAAATTTCATCAAAATGTTATATGAATAATTGTGCGTTGTGCGTCTTTATGAAATCATGCTGTTTTGATTTTCGTCATGGAATTCCATTTCAACACATTGGCCATCCGTTATTTTATCAACCTTGAAACTTTCAACTTTCAACATGTCGTAAATTCGACATGTTATTGTGCCATTTTAAGTTTCAAGTACACATAATATATTATACATTATACGCATGATACGTGATACGTGATAATATTCTGACTTCTGACGTAAAAAAGTTACAAAAATACTAAAAAATACCAAAATGTCCTCTGAAAACAAGATTCCAGCTCCAGTAAATCAACCTCCTCCTCCTGTTGGTAGTCCTAATAGAAATAGTGCAAAAAATAGTCGGACTGAAACAACTGTACCAATAAATGTATCTACTGTTCCTCCTCCACGAGACAATGAAGTTTTGCGAAGAAGACGAAATTCCAAAACAGGTAGAATTGGTTCAGTTGAATCAGATGTATCAACCGCAAAGCTAAGTCGTGGTGCCCTTTTCTGTAAATGGTTGAGTCATGTTTTGAGCCGAGTGTTTGCTTTCCCCTTGGTCTCGGAACCTATTTGTTTTCATCGAGCAGGTATGCATGGATGATGTATGAATGCATCTCATATTCAATACTGTGTATATCAATTTATATCAAAACATACGTTTTGCATGTAGTTTGTAGTATTGTGGCATTTTTTTCAATTTCATGAATAAAGGTATAGAACCATTGGATGAAGCGGAAGAAACAAAAGCTCGTCGAGTTCGAAAGAAAGTGGAAGAGATGGTAAATTTTGACTCGGACGCCACCAAACAAATTTATGCTCAAATTCTTGAGAGGAGAAAAGAAGTATTGGCAACTAAAAATAAATATCATTCTGCTGATATTGATTTGACAAAATATCCCGGTTGGGATGAAGCATCAGTGGGCCGGTATTTCATAGATCATAGACATAATATATATTATATACAGTAAAACCTCCCATATCCGAACCTCCGTTATCCGAAACCTCCATTATCCGAAAAATTTCGGATAATCGAATTCAAGTATTTCTTACCACGAGGCAAAATTCAAATTCATACGTAATTGTT
>JAQGBH010001945.1:0-27811 GCA_034698265.1 Sminthurinus aureus
CAATTTATGCCATTTATGTCAATTTATGTCACTGACATGACATTTTTCAATTTTTGCTGACATATTCCTATCATTGCTGATGGGATATTAAAGGTTGTGTGTTGTGTTGTGTCCATGCACCTGTGTTTTCTTTGATGTATTACTTATTACTTCATGTTGTAGATTGTAGTGAACGTGTGAGGAAAGTCATAGTGAAGTAGGGGAAAAAACGGCAAAAAGTATTATCATCATCATCCTACCACTATGTATGATCCTCGTCATACAAGATACAAGATACAACATGGAACAATTATCCGTATGAACAAACTAACTACACTACACACTGTACACAGCAACAAGAACAATAATAATAACAAGTCTCAAGTCTCTGTAAAACACAACAAATAAATGATTCTACCTAAGTTTTATTGCATACACAGCATACAGAATACAGAAACTGCTTGTAGTTGTATTGGTAGTTTTTATATTGTATATTATACATGTTGTAGAAGGAGACGACCAAAGACCAGGAAAATAAGGAATAGGATACGTTGATGAACCAATATGTAGCTTAATTACAGGTCTTTTCCATTCCACTCTGTTCACTATTCCCTGTTCAATTGCAGAGGCAGAAGACAGACGACTGCAAAAATGTTACAGAATGTGAAATGGGAAAATGCAATGTGCTGTGATGTAATTTAATTGCATTCTTAAACTACAAATATGTAAGTAAAGTAAAACTCCACTTGTTACTTCTTAACTGTCCCTGACTTTGCTCCTAATGTTGATGTTCCTCATCTAAATCACTGTATTGTATTTTGTATTCTATTGTGTTGGGGTGTTCAATATTTAACAACTCGATTCTCGATTGACCAGTAGTACTTGTAATATTTTGCAAATGACGTGTACACTAAACACAGACAAATAATACTTTGTACGCAAGTATTATGTACAGTAGTTATTACATATTCCACATTATTATTATTACAATTTAGATCGCTAGTCATTTCCTTTTCATGAGATAATACAGCTAGATAATCCTCTAGTCATATTTTGTAACACTGACTCCATATTCGTGATTCACTGTCAGCTCATGAAATGAATAAATTTAAATCTCCTGTCCGTACATACACACACACACTAATATCTAATACAGCTTGTAAATTGTAAATTAGGTCTAAAGGATTTGGGAAAATAAGACAAGGATGGAAGGATGGATAAAGGTCAATGTTACGGGCACGAGGAAACATTACAAGTTTTCTCCCGGATTATACGCTCCCAAACATCAAATCCCTAGTTACTATGAACATCTACATTCTACATTGTACATGTGCGAATACATAAAGCCAGAAAATGGGATTAACAAGACAGCATATTGAGACATTGTCACAATTGTTGGATAAAAATGAAGCAAGATGTAGATTTCGATAGTAAAACAGCCCCAGGAATGTTGACAGTTGAAAACGTGGATTTTGGAAAGCAGAGAATAATTATCTAGAATACACAGCAAATCCTCTTTTCAAACTTTGGACTTTTGATGTAAGTACTCTGAGGACTTTTCAATTGTAAAAAAGAAAAGTCAACCACGTGTAAATTTTACATGTGTGCTTTGTACTTTTATTTGACTTAAATTATGCCTAATTTTATAGTTAAACTCATTTCACAGTTTAAAGTACGTTTCGACCCTTTTTCTCCCCCAAGAAAAAAAGAAAAGAAATTTAACACTTAAAAACCATATTAAACTTCACACATGTAAAGTTCTGAATCAAAAGAATAATGTACCATTTGAATAATATTTTAGTTAAAGAAGAAGTGACAACTATAAACTGACCATCTTTTATATTTTTATTGTCTTTTAAATAGGTGAGTAGTGTGCATTGAGTAGTAACTTTTGTCGGCTTAAAGTTTGAAATGAAACACGTAAATTTTGCTTTCAAATTGAATACATAAACTGATATTACTCTGATAAATAATAATTTATATTGTAATTTATCCAAATGGCTTATATCTGTAATATGTTAAATGTTATATGTGATATGATATATGATATGATAAAAGATATAAAATGGAAGAGTGTTTTAACTTTATCATGTGTCAAGCATTTTTGATTTTGCCAAGAAAAAATTCTCTATACATATGACAAAAAATAAAAGATTTATTGAGATTGAACGATGGAGAAAGTTTAACTTTTTTTTCTTCTCTTTCTTCTGCTTCTTCACATCACAGTTCTAGGTTCTAGTTCTATACTTAATACTTTATACTACTTGGAGAGAGAGAGAGAGGTACTACACACTACACACAATCCAATCCATTTACCTTGGTTTTTTATATTTCATACCAGTTTCCCCATCAAATAAAGAAAACATGACCGTTTGATCATTGACTGCTGTCATTCAACATTCAACAAGGAGTTTTGACAGTAACGACTTTAGTACACAATCAACAATCTTCAGTGTACAATGTACAGTGTAGAGTGTAGAGAGTACGGGTTTAAAAAGATGATTCAAAAAGATATATTGAAGAATAATGGGATAATTTATTGATGTTTATTATTCATCATAAAAAAGGACGTAAATAAAGTGATCACTTTATACTTTATACTTTACACACAAATGTACATGTATGTGTACTGGATACAGAATACAGAAGGAGAGAGAGACAGGGTGAGAGAGAGAGAAAAAGAGGAAGAGAAAAGTATTAAATATCCAAGTGTGACGTGTTCAACGAACTGGAAACGACCATTTATGCATGTATTATAGTTTATAGTACATAACAGATAAAAGATATAACAGAGAATTATTATAATATAATTGAGGTAATTGGGAACTTTGAACCAACGACAAGAGAGTAAGAGCCAAAAAGAAGAAAAAAAGAAAAGTATGCAAAATCCCAATCACAATAATGATAATCATAACATAATAAAGAGAGAATAATGTATAAAATATTTAAAAATGATAATATTATACTTTTTATATTATATATATATTATAATATATTATACATGACTTGAGTATAGAGTATTGAGTATAAACGATGTACTACGTATGATATGCTTGTATCCATATTCCAAAAGTATAACGGTGGACAATAAAAGGGTTTTCTCTCGCTCTTGGCTAGTTTTCTTGAGCATCAACAATTCATTTCATTTCATTTGGTTCTTCTTCACAATAATAATAAATTTTATAGGTCAACGGTAACAAAAGAAGTGTACTAGACATTGGACATAATATCTCAGTTCGTACATACTATATACAACATACATCGTCTATACATACATATCTACACACATCCATACTACATACATTAGGTATAAAAACACGGCCATAAAATATTATTACCTACACAAAACTACATGTTAATGTAATGGACACACGGACAACAATAGATAATACATGTATGCGTTTAGCGTTTAGCTTGATATTTCGTTTCGTATCTCGGTAGTAATTTTTTTTACACAGGTGAAGCAAATCAGAATCAGAATCAGATCAAGTGTATATCAGTGTATCAACTATCAACTACACAACGTTTTTGAGCGTTACACATGTGCAAGTGAAGTGAATGATGCTGGTCACTAATTCAATCAAGTAGGAATCGGAATACAATCTTCTGAGTTCTGAGCTACTCTCAATCCTCAATCGTATCTATCTACATTCTACATGTAGTTGAAACTTACATGTATGTATTTGTGTAGATATCCCGTACACTTAATAATCGATAAAATATCAACGTATTCATGTTCTCCTCATTTTCTCATTAATATGATCAAGTAATTACTCTAATTCCTCATCATCAGGCACATCATCATCATGATGAGAACAACTGCATATTGAATACTGAATACGGACTACTGACCAAATACTTAAAAACAACAATAATGATAATAATAACAATGTATCTTCATATTCCATTTTAACTGAACTACATTTTACAAACAGCAAACAGCAGATGCATGAAAAAAAAGTACGGAACTTGTTCATTAATATTGGTATAATGGATTCATTCACAAAAATTCAAGTCTATATTTTGTTTTAGATTTTGTAGGCTACTTTAAACATAATATTTTTATATACATAGAGATTAAATATTAAATAATATAGAAATCGATCTATGGATTATTAATATCAGTATTATTCGGGCTCTAAATTACAATCTTCACAGTTGATCATTGATCATAGTAATAAATTGGCACAGCGGTGCATGGTGTATCAAAAATCATATGTGTATGATTGTGATTTGGAATACACCTGAACTACATAATACACAATACACAATACAGACTCGCATGAGTATTGGGTATTGGGTATTTACAACAATTATTCATCACATGCAAAATGGACAAGGTAAAGGTAAAAACTACATATTATTATACAAATTCTAGATTCTAGTCGATGAGGATGCGAACTGACTAGTGTTCAGTGCCTAGTGCGATTGTAAGACTAGGGCAAGGTTCATCTACCAACTACAATGTAAGTAAACTTGTGCACAATACACAAGGTATCATCATCATCATGATTTTTGTTCTTGACTTGCTACGAAATCCATGCTGAGAAATCTATGGAATACAAAAGATGAAAACGCACCTCTCTCTCTCTCTCTTTGTTACTTCGTTATTTCAATACCCAAGATCCAACACTTTTATTCTCTATAAACTAGAAACTACTAACTACAGAAGACAGTAGACAGTAGAAGGTACAAACAATTTGTATTTTAACTCACTGAGGTTCTTGTTAAAGAGATTGTATCACTTTATTGTATTTTTATTTCAGTTGCAGAAAAGAATCAGCACATTTATGAAAACCTTATATAATGTACAATGTACATGGTACACAAAAGCATTGATCATAGAAGGAAAACGGCAAAAAAACTTGCTTAAACTTTTGGTCGGTGCAAATTGGAATTCGTATGCTGTTCACCGTATTTTCCTCTGTTCAGAGATTAGAGTTTAGAGTTTGAATAGAATTGATTTTGAGTATTTCATTCTGAATCTCCTACATTAAGTCTGTTTCAGGAGCAGTATTGACTATTGACGGTTGACTATTAAGTACAGAGTTTAAAAAAGGTGGAGCTTTTAGCCTCACGAATGTTTTACATATTATCAAATATTACATCCGTATGTGCAATTTTTATTTTGTTGTTGATGTTGATGCTGATGCTGACTTGAAAGCATGTACAATGTACACATAATACATGCATTACATTTTGTATCGAGTATTGAGTATTGACTGTTTGTTTGGAGTTTGGAGTATATCAAGATTTTTGTATTGGAAAAGTGGCTGCCTTTCCTCCTCTGGCTCTGGCCCTCAACTCTATATTCATTAATACAATAATATCATACATTATAGACATTATACGAAATGAATATTAATCACAGACTCAATCACAAAACACAACACAGAAAATCCAAAGACTTTGTGTCCTATTCCATTGATTTTTGCACCATATGATGTACACATTTTACAGGGTACAACGTACATAACATTCAATACCATACATCAATAATCAGTAATCTGCCATCTTGTACGTAATGTAATATATAATATATATATGTAACACAACATACAACATGTAACATGCCGATTGCCGTTATACATATGGCAAATACATCTCTAATCTATACGGCTGACTGTTTCTGCTCTCTGTATTCGCATCATCATCCTTACAATCTGACTTCTGACATATTATATGTGCATTTAGCATTTAGTATTGAATATTGAGTAGAATTGCTTTCCTCTTTCTAGTATCTACCTACACTGATTATTGACACTCGGCATAATGGATAATGGAAGAATAAGTCATGAATATTATGCAAACACATGCAGAGAATCAACCAATTGACAAATATACAGAGTACTGACTACAAAGTACAGTGACCATGAATACTTGTGCATTTTGTATTTTGTACATTTCATATTCTTCCTTTGTCTCACTCTAAATTCTACATACATTTACTTCACCCTCTTCTTAATCCTGTCGTAATTACTAGTAATTGGGCCTACACGTTGAATGTTGATCTGTCAACATTGACAACCTCCGTCAATCAGCAATCATCAACAGTCAATACTCAATATAATATATTATATGACATACGATTTATCTACAGGAATTATACTGACATTCTACATTTTATATACATTATTATTGTATGAAGAAACCGGAGGTGTGTTCGTATACGTATACGTATTGCATGAACCGTGGATAGTAGAGAGTATCATTATTATCAAAGTTATCATTCCTCAACAGTCAACAATCAACAGTCAACAGTGATGACGAATCCACACTCCACTGACAGTGGAGTGGTTGATGGAAATATCATCAAATCATGATAATAATAGACTCAAGAATCTACACATTTGCATGATTCTTTCAACTACAGCAACAACAACAATTATCATTATTTTTTAAAGTATTGACTTTGTACAGTGTACAGTGAACATAGATATCTCATGTTTTTATCCTTTGATTCAACTTTAAATGGATAAAAGATACAACGCCAAGTACTACGTACCACATACCAAGTACAAAAAAAACTCATAGGGAGAACTAATAACTAATAAATGATAAAGGTAATAAGAAAATCGAAAATAACCAACAGAATAATTTAATGCATGACAATATAATACAATAAATTACCATATGGAAAAAATATCATGATAATATCTGTCTTCATAATACCTTTCTAAATAGGAATACGAATAGGAATAGGAATCCAAACTATGCTACAACAGCTATCAAATATCATGTACATTGTACATGTACACAAATAATACCCTGTAAACTGTAGACTTTATAATATACACTTGACCGTTTTTAATTTACATTAAAAATGTAAAGATGAAGGATTTGTGATGATATGACGAGACTGTTGAATCTTGAAACTTGAACGTTGGAAATTTGAAATGTATAAAACAATATCATGAAGTAAATTAAATTGCTGTAAGTTATGATGTGTGCCAGTATGATGTTTAATACTATTTTTTGAAATTAATGGACAAGTCTGAGTGATAAAGAACAGATAGTGGCTTGTGACTTGTGCGCTGCGTGTATGAAAAAAAAATGTTTTTCATACATTCTCTAGCTGCTTCGTCATTCATGGATTTACCTTTGTATTTCATTATCATTACTATTATTATTACTATTATTATTATCATTATTGTGCTATTGTGTATTGTGCATTGTGTGTGCAGTCTTATATACTGATATTAGTTTATGCGCTTCAACTTTGACTTTGCACTTAAACTGTTTCTGTGTGTGTAAGTGTAAACTCATAATATTTTTCATACATTGTTCGTGTCTTTTTCTTTCTCCCTCTCTTTCTCTCTCCCTCTGGTTCAAAGAAAGGTGAAGAAGACACATGAGAAGTTGAGATTTCTATAAAGAATTTAAAAAATAAATCTTACTTATACACACATTAGTTTGAGTTTCGAGTGCACCTCGCTCTTTACTCTTTGCCTCTTTCGCTCTTCCTCTTTTTACTCTTTATAAATTATAAAGTATTTTACACTTGTAAGGTACACTCAAAAAATTCCAATCTAGAATCTCTTCCAACTTTTCTTCATCTTCTTCTTATGCTATAGTACATGTGCATTGTGCATATTATATTGTGTATTGTGTACTGCAGATATGTATATTATACTTTTTACTTGTTCATTCTCTTTTTGAGTCTCAAAAGTCTTTTGAACAACTTGGATTTTGAACTTGGACTTGGACTTAAACTACCATCAACTAACTTGGTGAATAGTGAATAAAGCTGCAAAACAAGTTTCTTTTGCAATTTTATATGAGGAAAGAAGATGATAATGGTGTAGTGAATGTGAGATTAAAAGCTCACATATTCAATATTATGCTTGTCATGTATATACTTGTAATATCACATACATAATATTTTCAAGTATAATAGACACTTGGAACTTTGAATAATAATATATTTAGCAAAATATACATGCAGAATTCATACAACATAAAATATATACAATATCCTGTACATTAAAATATTCATTCAATATATTATAAGCAAGCAAAGTCCAACCGTGTCATTTAATCCTCTTCATGGCAAACAAAACAAAATGCAAAAAACCACAGAATAAATGTCTCTTGTATAGATTTAAGATTTATGCTTTATACTTTAGACGTACTTGTATTTTTAGTTTTTAGTGTGGATTGTGGATAGGAAATCACAAGTCACAAATCACAAGCAAAAAATGACAATAAATTTAACTATCAATAATATTCATCATCATCATAAAGCACCAAAACGAAAAGAAGAAAAGAGCATGACACTCTGTTTCCCATTCTGAAAAACATAAAGTTGAACTGTGACTTTTGCACAAACTTTATTATTAAATTTAAAACCTGTAACACCACCATCACTAGAATAATATTATGTTCTTTTGTTTATTATCTGTTCTTAATTAGATGATTTAAGTCGTGCTGTTGATGTTGCCGTCCGGTCGGCTGACAGTCGACCGGACCGAACAATCTACAAGAAAGAACTTTGATAGATTTAAAAGGTAAACGTCGTGATTATTGGTAATATATGAAAAAGTAATTCATGTATAAAGCATAATATAACGTCTTTTGTACATTATACACATGCCATTTAAGTCTACTTTTAAATTTTAAAACTAGATACATATATGTATATATATATACCTATACAGGTTATTATACAATCTATAATGAATAGTGAATAGCACATAATGCATAATGTACTAGTACTAGAGTATTGCATAAAAATGCAAAATATGAAAAAACAACATTCCTTCTCTACCACATCACATTCACATTCTTCCATGGTATAATATCTTGCTTCCATCTCTATTATAACTCTCAGTTCATTTTTCAATTCAATTCAATTCATTTTAATCTACATCTGCAATTTTCCTCCATGTATCTACTATCTACTCACAACTCACCAGTCAGAGTATCTTTTCTCCTTCCTTTTTTCAATATTGATTCAGTATTCAGTATTCAGCACTCAACACTCAACACAACAATGCATATCAAGATAGTATACAGTATGCACGCACAAAAGAGTGCACACTTTGAGCAAAAAAATTAAAACGGGTAATTTTTCTCTCTTCATTCTTGAACATTTCATCTTTCATCTCAGGTATATTGAATACTATATGTCCAATGTCCATTGTACATCAATGTTTGCTGTATGTGTAATGTGTAAAACTTAAAATGAAACTTTGTATTGTATAATATTGTATTGGTTACATGATGACAGAAGACTTGTTACTTGGTTTGGTTTGGTATACCTACATTCGACATTCTACATGTGCGTGTAGAATGTAGAAATGCACAATAAATAAAATTATTAAAGAAGATGGATAGATTTTTTTACGTATGAAAATTTTCTATTATCTATACTCTATACACATTCATAAATAGTCTTATAAATTATTTCCACTTGCCAAATATGAATATGAATATAAAAAGTACATCGTTAGCAACAAACATCACACATCACACAAATCTCTTCCTATAACAGCAAAACAAAAAAACAGCACCACCAACAACGACAACGAGAAACGAGAATGACACAAAAAAACAAACCAAACCAAAGACAGACGGAAATATAATGTATGTATATACACAGAAAGAAGGATTGTATTATAATAGGTACAAAATTAAGGTAAAAGCATCGACCGGAGGACGGAGGACCGCTATGTACAATATACAATATAGCACCAAAATTCCAAGAGCAAAGAAGATAAAGAAGAAGAAGGAAAAAACCACCTCTAATTGCAAGTTACATAAAAATGCAATCACAAACACATTCTTTGTTGTTGTTTGTGGAATTTATGTATTATTGTTGTCTCTGTCTATGTGTGTGTACAATTTACAATGCACAGTGTACATTGTACATATTATGTATTTTTCAGATAGACGGACATGAAGAATAAATCTAATAATATACACTCATTATTTAAAGGTCTGATGGAGTCTATAATATTTTATTATACAGGTATTTGTACATATGTATATATGTGTATATAATTTACAATATAGTTCATATGTAATATGTAGTGAATAGGCAATAGAGTCTCTGTATTATGTATTATGGAATGAAGAGAATTGTTCATTTCTTTCTCTTTACTCTTTACAGTTCAGTTTTAAATTGCAATGCCAAATCTTGAGTTCGTCTACCATCCACAATCCACTGTCCGGTCTGTATAAACATGGAACGGACAAAACTAACAACTAACACTGTAACTTTGTCTACCTAATAAATATCACATCACATCACACAACACAAGATGAGTAGAGGACAAGAAGACAAGAGTGTATAGTGTGTGTAGCTGGTAGATGGTGGACTGAGATGAGAAACGAGACGGGTATGACGTATTCTTAGTGATAATACTAATAGTAATAGAATAGTACTGTATTACTCTTCTTTCTCTCCTTCACACGTTTAATCGTTAGCCAATGTAATGTAACATGTAAAATATCAAATATCCAATGTAATGTACAGAATGCACGATCCATGTGTGTATACTGTATACTGTATATCATACATACCTGTAAAGTGGACATTGTACAATGCACATATGATGGATAATGTTTGATATTTAATTCCATGCTCCATGCCCAGAGGATTTAACAAAAGAAAAGAAAAGAAGCGTAAGAAGATAATATGAAGAAGCTTTAATAGTGGTGTGACCGCCGCAAAACATTTAAGCTCCATACATATATTATAATACATACATATGTACCTTTTCCTTTTCTTCAACTTGATACTTGATGCTTGATGTTCCAAAGACATCATCATAATATATGCAAGATATGCAGAATGAATGGACAGTATCTGTACCATTTGGCCCTCTTCTTCGTTTTTAAATCTTATTAATTTTTTTTTTAAACCAGACTTTCAATTTGAACTTGTTTCTTCTTTCCTCCTTCTTCAGCAAGGACTTTATCTGCATATAGTGTACACTTACTCTTGGATATTCCTCGTATACGAATACGTAATTTTGAAGAACATCCGTGTTTGTAACAAGTAACAAGACGTATGACGTATAATATATATATAATGTGCACTGCATTGTTTACAGTGTCCAATGTCTATTCCCATAAGTATGTACATTATGTGTCCAGTGCCCATAGTCCATAGTCCATGCACATCACATTTCTTTTTTTTTGAAATCAGGAGTGACAGAAGACAGAAATGAATCTTTCACATTGTAAGCACTTGTACACTTGCATGTATACAGTATATGTAGGAGAAATACAAAGAGCAAAGAGATGTATCTCACATAGGAAAAGAAAGAAAGGAATGTGCACTGCATTAGTCTTCATGGTACAGATAGATAGATACAAACACACTTACACATGTGATACGATGTGATATTATAGTAATGTGCATGAAAATGATTTTTTGTTTCTTTATTTCTCTCTCTGTCTCTGAATGTGTGTGTATGTGTTGTGTGTATGTAGTTTGTAACTTTGAATTGCTTGCTCTACCTTAAATTTGTAAGTACACAGAGTACACACGTTCTCATACTTATGACACGAGGAACATGTATGTTCTACTAGAGGAAAAAAATATAACGATAATGATAATACTACACCTGCACAATTTTTTTTCTTTCTTCTTCCGTCAAAGACAAATTCTTTGGAGCTTTGGAGCTTTTGAACTAAAAAATTGTACCCTCAACCCCTTTCTTTGCATTTAAAACTACAAGTACTATAATGTATAGAATGGAGTATGGTAATTATTCAAATTTTAAATAGACATTGTAAAATACGTATGTGTATCAACAATAGAATACAAATAGTTTTTTTTTCTAAAAAAGCAATAAAAATTCTCCTCCTTTTGTATTTTATGTCATACAAATGTACAGGAGTGATGAAAAAAGGTTAATAACTTCTTTAACTGACAAGTGCGTTTCAAATTATATAGATTATAAAATATAAAACTTACTATTTTCACCTAAAATAGCATTACAATTTTTAAGGCTACAAGAATGCGTGGTAACTTCATTATTTTACACTTTATACTGGATATCTTAATTATAAAATTGTCCTGCTCTACAAGAAAATAAAGAAAGGACTTTGATCCACACACGTGTATTTGTGTGTACATAATAATACAGACGAAGGATTCTGCCTTCAACTTTGTGAATAAAGTTCAAATCATTAAACTGAACTGAACTGATGGAAACATTTCATCGATGTTCCTACATTGTATATGCACATACACATACATGAATGTGTACAATGTACAATCTAAAGGTAAAACAATAATATATGATGTGTACGTCTCCTAATAGGTAATATTGATTGACAATGAGAATAAAATATGAGTAATCATAGAGATTGTACATGGCAGATACTAGACACTAGACATTAGATACCAGATACGATGATGAATTACTCTTTTATTCTGTCATATTAGAGATATTGGTAAAATTACTCAACACTCTCAACTCTCAACACCATTGAGTCTTGCGATTTGAGACAAATAGGATTTTGATTTTGATTGGGGGATAGATAAAAGAAAATTCAAAGCAAATTGTTGCTGTTACTCATTATACTGTCATGTACACATTCAATCTGTAATGTTCATGCTTGATGTTTCATCAGCCGAATCTTGTCTCTAGTGCCTAGTGCCTAGTGTCTTAGCTCTAAAACTATGTATGTACCACGTGTAATAATATTTGTAATGTCTCTCAACTATGTACTTTTTGTCTGTTGCCTGTGTTCTAATATAAATTGTACATTGTCCAAGTAATACAAAAAACCAATACACTATACATTTAAAATGTTCAAAGTCAATAAATAATCATAATATTATTAACGGTATTTTGATTTTTTGAACAGTATATATTTTATATATACTGTTTCCTATTTTTACTAGCAATGAGCAATAAGAAAGAACTGAACAAAAACAAAAAATATTCCACATAAAATTTATAATATATTCCATATCGACACATATGTACAATATAAACCTCAACGTGTATCCTCTTCATTCTTTATTAATAATTAATCCGAGGTATTGTAATATTATTCCTTTATCCTTGGTATGTCCTTCTCCTTCTTTCTTTCTCACTCTCTTTCTCTCTTTCGTTCTTTCAGGTTTGAATCTGTCAAATGATGAAGTATCTATCTATAAGGATATTTATTGTTTGTACGAAGTAAGAGGCAAGTGTATGTGTATGTGTACAATCTACAATAATAAAGAACCAAACTAATGTGAGTATTGAACGCTGAATACAAAATACAAGCATATGTACACTGTACAGTGTACAGTACACAAAACATGTAACAAAAATAATGATAATAATAGTAATAGTAAGATAAGTGGTTGTATCTACCCACGAGCAAATATCAAACACTAACAAAACTCAAAACACAAAACACTCTCATATGTACGATATGTTACACATTATACATATATTATGTATTATGTACGCGACGGAAAGAAAGAAAGATGTAAAGAGTTTCAGCGTCTTAACAAATGGTTTTCTATATACAATATCATAATGACCCAAAGGTATTCCAAGTCACTCCATTCAGTATTCAGTATTCAACATTCTAGATTCAAGATTCAACAACAGTAACACAGCAATTTTCTATGTAATGAGAGTGGTGAATTTCTTTTCGCACATCCTCCATACCTACATGTATATTTTTTTAAGCTATACATATATGATAGGTGTTTAGTGTTCATGCACTATGCCTATAGTTTATATTACGTAGAGTATAGAGTACGGAGTATGTATAATATATTATAGATCATACAACTTAAATTATATTACATAAAAATTATTATCATTGTTATGACGGAATACGGACAAGTTTACTTTTTCCATTATGCATAAACTTCAATCAACTACCTGTACACTGTACAATATAATATATCTTCTGTGTTGTGTGTTGTATGTTGTACATTTTGTAGTTTGTATAAGGTATTGACTGTATAGAGACATGCTCCAACTTTTAACTCTAAGCAAATTGTAATACTCACATCTCACATTGCGGTTTAAATTTAAATGGCCTAAATGAAATTATTATTCATTAAGTTTTACCTTCACATTCTTCTACTCTTTTTTTTCTCTCTCTCTCTCTTTCTCTATCGTTAATACCTGTTATCTACACTATCACACTATAATATAATAGATGCATGATTCAATCATGTGAATAGCGAATGTACATAAACATAAATATTACTTACATGAGAGTGTGTAACATTTAATATTTAATATACTGATAGAATAATTAAATAGCATAACTTTGTAGATATCCCAGGTCATCTGCAATTGACTTCTGGGTCAAATCTTTCAATCTAAAAGGAGAATCAATACAAAGACAAATAAAAGTACCCAGTACCCAGTACGTACATCATTTAGCAAATACAATTCAATAACATTGGGAATTCCAAACTTCAACTTCAAACCAAAAGTCAAATTTATATCTTGTCATCATTTCATTTTTCATCATGCATCATACGTACAGGAATGCACAATACACCATGCAGAATCACATAAAAATTACTGGCAAAGTAATACGTTCTTGCCTCGTCTTACATATGTTCACAGTACATAGTACTATGTACATTACATTGTATTGTACTGAAAAACATTTTGCAATGCAGTTTTTCTTACTCCTGTATAGTTCAATACACAACACTTATACAAAGAGAGAGGTAGAGAGAGAGAGAGAGACGAGGAGAGATAGAGATTTAGAGGTGTGTGCATCGTCAGCTCGAATAAGATTGGCATTTTATTGTAAATTTGAATTGGAATACAGAGTACGGAGTTGAAGGAGAATTTTGACTGAAGTGAGCCAAGGATTAAAAATTAAACATTTAATAAAGGAATTCAAGAGCTATATACGAATCGTATAATACGATGCATGTAGCATGTATAGAACACAGAATACAGAATATAAGTAGTGGAAAGGTATATGATGTACAGATGTAGAATGAAGGATGTAGGTGGTGGCACTCATATATACTGCAGTAGTATTAGTATTCGTATATACTATCTTTTTAATATTTAGTATGCTTGATACACAATGATAAAAGTGTAAATGGTCGTGCGTACAATGTATTTTATTTGTGTGTACAATTCAGTACAATACGAAATACAATACACACATTTATATTCCTATTACTATTGGTATACAGTATATACTATAGACCACGAGGATTGGGGCGTTCAATCAGCCTGACCGTTAGTATATTATGTGTTCCCAGGAGTTCATCGAACTAGGTCAGTCTTGGTCTTAGTAAAAGGTAAAAGGAGGGAGAGGCACTACCCTAACTTACTTTATACTATGATATATTATATATTATCACGATGATGATATATAGAATTTTGAAATACTGAATACTGAATGCTACATACAGAATACAGAAGAAAGCATATCCACAATCCACAGTCAAAGTGAGTGTTCATAGCTATTCTATTCTATTCTCTGAGGCTCTCGCCAAAGGTTTCCAAGTCCCTTGTTTTCTTGCTTCTCCTACTCCGTCTTCTTGGTATTCTGTTTCTTGTTATCCTATTCCTTTTCCTGTATCCACTCCTTTTTATTTACTCATTACACTTGAACTTACACTTGTTGCTAGTCAAAGTCAACCTACGCAGTACATAGAACATTGAACATAGAAAGAAGGAAGAACGATGAACGAGCAGGGGCAGCAAGTTTGTCTTGTGTCTTGTGATGTTACTTTATGTACTGCTCTTGCTCCTTGTTTCTTTTTGAGTCTCGAGTCTCGAATCTCGAGCCTCTAGCCTGTAGTATTGAGTCTGGATTCTACCGAGAGTCATGTTGCAGTCGTTATTCTTTTTGACAGCATAACATGAGAATCGTCCAGACTCAAGACTCAAGAATACTGACTTGTGAGTTGAGCGTAAACGTAACCGTATAGCTTCCAAATGTCAATGTCAAAACAATGATGTGGGTACTTACACACACAGCCATTTTGTACACAAATATACATAGTTCTCGGCGTTCCTTCTGTATTCTGTAACATCTGAGCTTACTACTAGTATCTAGTATCTATATAAACATAGTAGAACCATGTATCAAGCCCCATTGTGTAACTTCAGGAGTTACAAAAGCTACAGGAGTTGAAGGAAAATTTGAAGAAAAAAAAGTGAAAAAAGGTTTAGGTACTTGACTTTGACATTGCCTATACTCTATACTATATACGATATACATTATTCATTATACAAATGAGACTTTCCAGTTCGAGTTCCAGCTGTAGCTCTAGCTCGGGCATTAGTTAGCTACAGTTCTAAATTTTAACCTATAACCTATATTCACAGAAGGAATAGGACGCACGATAGATTCGTGACCTAATAGTAAATTTATACTACATCTTCTTTCTTATTTGTTATTGTCTTGCATCTTGCAACTTGGATCACATGGTTTGGAATGGTATTGTTTATGTTTTATGTCTGTTATTTATTTATATTGCCTGGACTTTACCCATCAACCATGGACATTAAAGTCTTTTTAAATCTTTTTTAACGCACACACACGCTCACCATGTCAAAAGTGGAAAATGCGCTTTCCTTGTACATTGTAGATTGTACATTACACGTTACAAGAAATGCAGATACTAGGAAATGATATGATAATGTAATGCATCTGTGCGATGTGTGATACATAAGACTCAAGATTCAAGACTCAAGACATAAGACATGCACACGTACTACTACGCTACATGATACTTAAAACGTAGTCGTGTAGACTGTAGTCTAAAACGTAGTGCGATCCATGATATATTAAACATTAAATACATATACATATTATATATGCATGTGTGTGGATTGTGGATATTTCATCCAATGATATGAAAAGGTTTAGAGAGAAAAAAAAGTAGAAGGAGATAAATGAAAAGGAACAAAGATGAAGATGAAGACCAGGACGAAAGTAGATATACTATAGTAGACGAGGAAAAGGCGAACGAGACGTTGACGGTTAGAAAGAATTGTTGCGTTATTTTCCTATGTAAGAAACTTGATGTACAGTGTAGACTGTAGACGAAGAAAAAGAAGACGAAGAAGCTGGTCTCAGTTTCCATGCATCCACCTCAGATATACGCAAGATCCAAGATACACCAAACACACATACACACACTTCTACATTATACATACTAATACTCACCGAGAGGCTAACTAATAAGAGCTACTTGCTCTTGCTCTTGGTCCTGGTCTAACCCGTACCAGCAACTAACATACCTTACTTAACCTACAGCTCACGCTACAACTACGAATACAACTAACAACTAATCGTAAGACATAGACTGAGGCTAACCATAACGTATCCTATGGACATAAATCAGTGTATAACACGATCATATGTATCCATCCAACTATCTATCTATCTACATCCATACTGTGCATATTTATTCCTTGACTGGCATTGTCTTTCCTCATCCTTCTTCGTCTTATTCTCCGTATTCTTATAGATGACACAATAGAACAAATCCAACGGCAAGTCTTCAATACGAGAAACATGTTTAATTCTCTCTCTCTCTCTCTCTCTATCGTTCTTGTATAATAACATATTGATGAGAAAAAGTAGTAGTAATATTGTAGTAGAATAGCAGTAGTAGAAGAAGAAGAAAACCAAAAAGATAGTGGATCTAGGATCTAGACATCCAGAGTGAGTGAGTGACTGAGTGAGTAAAAGCAAAAATGTTTTTCCTCCTTGATATGTGTGTAATGTAATGTAATGTGTACGGTGGACGAGGTATGAGTGTGTATTTTATTATGGATTGTGGCCTGTAGTATAGTAATCAAAGGACAATGAAGTGTAAGTTTTTACATGTATCTCTAGTCTCTAGACTGTAGACTGTAGACTCTAGACTCTAGGTTTTAGCCAATAGATAATAAGCATACATACTCCATGCTACATTGTGTATTGTGTACATGTAATATCTAATATCACATATCCACCATATAAAATATACAACATACAGCCAGACTGATACATGAGAATTGAGAATCGAGAAAGAGTATAGAAAGAGAATTGTACATGGAAAAAGAAGAACTCGCCAACCGCCTTTTTTATCTGAACTATGCTCACTCACTCACTCATTCTCCACTTCTCACTAACTAACGATAAACCTTGTATATATTTACATTGCACTTGCTATGGATGTTGGATGTTGCATATTGTATAGAGTATAGAGTAAACTACCACCTTTTCTACCTGTGCCTAGATTTTATACGGATTTATACAACATATGCATGTATATAAGTTTGGAGATATTGAAGATACGGATATGGGTACACATGCATACAGTTTTATATACTTTTCTTATTCCTGTTCGTCTTTTAGTTTAATACCAAATGTACATACGGCGAAAGAACTCCTCAAGACGGAACTTTTTTTCCCCTTGTATACCTCTCTCTTTCTCTCTTTGTATGTGTGTGTCTCTCTTTCTCTCTCTCTCTCCATCAACGTTCCAAAGGCTTCGCGGCTGAACAGTCAGTAACTACCTTTTCATGTTGATAGAATAAGACGAGAACGATGAAGAAGAAAACTGCGACGAGGAATAATAATAATAATAATAATAATAAGAATAGTACTAAGCCTCGTGGAACTGCAAGCTCATGATGAGCGTTGGTGTTTTTTGAGTGGCTTACTATAGATATTTTCCTCTGTATCTATAGTGTATAATAATTTATTTTGTGAATAATATAATTTAAAAATAATACACATTCTGCATTATATTACATACTGAGGAATTAGGAACGTATGTTTGTGTTTTTATATTCAAGTTTGGTTTTAGTTTTGGATTGGATTTGTATTTACATTTGCATTTGCACTTGTGTTCCTTCTTCTCCTGTCCCAAGACCAATTCGATCATCAATGTCGTCAACCCAAACTTATTAAATCAAATTATCTATAATGAAATCAAGGAATCAAGGAGACTGAATTTGCAAAGGAAAAAGAGTCAAAGGGAATAAGGAATAAGTTTGTTGTACTCCGTGACATGTGCATGTGTCTTTGTGTTTGTTGGACAGCAGAAAATACAATAAAATAATAATATCATTGTGCTTTGTACTTTGTACTTGTTCTCTGCCAGAATAACAACAAAACATAAACACTTGACCATTTTCTTCGTCGTTTTTGATTTAACACATGTACACTTAAACAGGCGAGCAAATTTTGTACATGTGCATCATTATCTAAGTGTGTCTACAATCTACAATACAAAACAATTTTATAGTACAATACATGTGAAGTTTTGATTTTGGATTTTGGAGAGGAAGGAGCAGAATCAAACAGCAAACACACATGTATTTAGTATTTAGGATTTATTCGACATTCAATATTCAGTGCTACATAGAAAAAAGGGTGAAGAAGACAAATCAGAGTGACAGTTGACAATTGACAATCCCACGTAAATACATGGAAAAAAGCAAACAAACTATACAGCACTAGTCAAACCATTACAAACATTTAAAAATAATTTCATTGACATGAAACATGAACAATAATTTTTGGTGCTATCCGCTTACAAAAGAAGTTAAATTCAAGCCCATATTCTTACCAATTTTGGTTAAACCAGCAGAATAATTTGTGAATCCCCTTTGACTTTTTTCTTTCAATTTCTTTCCCATTTGAGAATATAGAATTGTGTGTGTGTTTGTGTATTTATATTTCTATTCTAATTCTAATTCCAATTCCAAGTGGATGAGGCCAAACTAGGTATTGTCAAAGGAGGAGAAATTAGAAATTTGTATTGAATCAATAAGAAAAAATTCAAAAAAGTCAAATCCAAAGAATTATTTCCTACGCCTGGCCTGTCTCGTCTATCCAACATTTGGTTTTGCAAGTCAAGTCTGATAAAATCAGAGTCCAATGTTTATGCGAAATACGAAATACGAAACAACAAACAACCAACCAACGATCAAAGATAAACAACAAATGGATAGAATAGAGAATAGATCCTATGTCAATATTTTATGAGTGTATCCATTCATTGGATTGAAACGAGAGAAGGAAAAATATTCAATATTCGATAAACGATAAGCGATAAAAGTAATTTGTTTTATAGTATACATAATATATGTACATATTTTCAACGATCACTCTTGTCTCTGTGCACTGTGCATCACAAAAAAGAATCTGGACAGAGGGGACAAACTGTCAGTTCCCATATAAATTTATTGGACTTTCTCATTTTTGTTATTTGCACACTGTCCTCTTTAGATTCGATTTACACAGAGTATCATCATTAAATTATACAGAGTTGTTATCAGTGTGACACACAAGACACAAGAAACTTCTTCTTTTCTTCTTCAGCTTGTTCATCTATACGTCTTTGTGTTGTTTCTGGTTTGTAATCGAATTTATCGAAAAATCATCACTATCATCCTCTGTAATAACAAGAAAAAGACGAAGCAGAAGAAAAAGACGAAGAGCTACACATGAGAATAATTTTTATGTAGTGATTTTTGTGTGATTTTCTCTCTCTCCCTCACAACTTCGTCAAACGTGTCAAACGTCAAATCGGCTCACAATTTATTGATCGTTTTTTAAAGTCGTAAAAATAATCATTATCATCATTACAATCCTTGCAAATTTTTATGTGTTACTATTTTTACAGTGTGTTTTTTCTCTTCGGTTGACGCAACGGACTCGGATTTGGATTTACAACACAATACGAACCAAAAATATAGTGAAAGAAAAAAGTGAGTTCTAATACACAGAGAGAGAGAGAGATAATATTTAGTCATTGCTCAGACGAAAAAGAAGACGAAAGGGAAGAAGACACTAAATTGTGCATTAACTATTGGCGTGGTCGACTACTATAAGAACATTAAAACACTAAAACCACATAAATTGAAATAACGAATAACATTACAATAATTCTTCTATTACTGACACAGTCAAATCTTCATTCCACACACAGATATTGCTCAGTGATAATTTTAATAGTAATAATAATAAATAAGTGACGAGACCAAGTTTATGCATACCTCCAAAATATAAAATATACAAGATACAACATCAAAATTCAAATGTTGGAGTGAAATTGAAATTTGAGAAGTAGAAGATGACAAAAAGTAATGTTGATGCTAAATTTCAACTAGAGATTACAGACTACAAACTGCAAAAAGTTTACATTCAACATTGAACATTGAATAATTCTTGTGCTCAATGCTCAATTATAGTTTTGTGTTTTCTGTGGTGACTTTGTAACTCGTAAAACACTTACTTGTAACATATATATTCATAACGGATACGCGTTTTCGCATTTCTTTCAACTTATTAGTGAAGAGTGAAGAGGCACTTTAACTCATTTATTTCTGTATGAAATACTCGTGTATGTGTGAGTTGGCGATGGGAAATTAAATAATCAACGTATGTACATCATACATGATGATGCTATCCAATAGAGAGAAAAAATATGGTAATAAATAATAAATACTCGCATATAATTCTGTCAAAGAAGGAGAACGGAGAACCAAACAGTGTAGTTTATAGTGAGAAATCAGTTGTGTGAACAGCGAACAGTGAAAAGTGTATAGTGGAGAAAAAAAATCCATAAAAGAAAAGTTATTATGCAAAACGAGAAACCCCAAACCATCACTGGTTAACAATAATGATGGTCAATGGTGTGGATAATGATGGATCTAATGTGTTTGACAATTGTGACAACCTAGGCATATTATTTCATCTGTCTACTCCTTATTAGAGTAATATCATAATCATCAGCATCAGCAAAGTTTGTATATGCGTGACTTTTTCCTCTTAAATTTTGGATTTAAGTAAGTGGATTTACCTCAAAGTATATCATACATTTTGCACTGTGTGTTGAAAAAGTAAAAGAAAAAGAAGGAAAAAAGGAATTAATACATTATACAATTACACGGAGAGTTTAAAGTTTCAAATTTTTATACTGTCTAGTGTATGTTGTATGTACATCAGTTTGTGTGTGTGAATGAACCAGTTTGTCGCCTTTTGTTTGTACTGATGTATCGTTTCACGATCACTTGAACATGATGGTTGTTTGTCTCGTTGACTCTTTCTCACTGGGGTTCGTTTCATCTAGTTTTTTTTCTACCCTTTCCTCTCCACTTTTTTCCTTATACTACATCATCTCCACCATCAAAACTACAACTACAACAAGAACTACATCCATCCATATGTAACAACCAACCAACCAGCTGCCAACTACCTACTGACTAACTCTGTGTGAGTTTCACAGTTGATTAGCATGTAAATATCACAAACTTTTGTCAACATCAAAAATCAAGAATCAAAACGAAAGCAAGGAATAAAGCAGCAGAGAAAGAAAGAAAGGAACAAGAGAACAAAGTCAAATTCAAAAAATATATATTATGTACTCAGAACCCAGAGTAACAGAGCTTCATCAGGAATAAAGAAAAAGAAAGAAAAAAAAGAACTATACAGCTACGAGATTTACGCACGAGATCTCTAATTCGTAATTTGTATTACAAAAGAGTTTCGATCAACGGCAACGACAACGACCAACACGAAATAAAATTATTATTACAATTGTCTTGGGTCTTGGGTGACAAGTTAAATTCATCTTTTTGCACCTTTCTTTACTATACATTACTTCGCACATCCCAATATCAAAGAAGTAGCGTTATGTTATCTAACTATACATATTATTATTATACATTCCAATATTATTAAAGTACTCATCATATTAGATATTACTATACGGGAAAGAAACCAAAGGAAATTTTGTGGTTGTTTCATGTGGTTGAGATAAATGATGATGAATTACACACTATAAAATTATCTTGTACATTGTTCAACGCTCAATAACCTACAATTTCACACACATTTTCCGTTTCCTTGAAATCTATCACCGTGAAAAACTAAAGTAAAACGTGTGTTTCTGTGTGTGTATTGTCTATTGTGTTTTGTGTGTGCAAAAGATCAAGGTGCAGAGAGAAAGTAAATTAGAAAAATTACGCAACTACTACTTATTTATTTATTACTAAAAAAAATTAAAGTGTTAAGAGTGAGGTGAAATCGTGCAATTTGTGATTCGCTCTTAAACAATAATCATAATTCATATAATATAATAGAATAATATTTAAAGAGGAAAAAAATAAGGGTGTGTAGAAAAACGACAACAATGGAACGTAAATTTGTTGGAATGTCAAATGGACATGGATCGACATCATCATCCATTTCCAGCAGCCAGCTCCATCATCACACATCCACTTCACATATCCTCCGTCCAAATTCCTTTATCCCTACATCTTCCTCCCTAAATCATGGCCATGGTCATGTAAATAGTCAGATTGCTTTACCTCATCATGGAAATGTTCCGACTAAACAACAACAACATGTACATCAAAATCACAATGGTACAACAAATCCTACTACCAATACTACTACTACAAGTAATACAACAACGCAACAACAACAACTTCAATCAAACTACTACCAGCAACACCAACAACAACAACAAATCCTCCATCATCAGCGGACGATGACCAAATCCTACTCCTCATCACACTACAACAATAACAATGGAGCTCTTACTAATACAAACATAAATAACAGTATTCATCCATCAATTCCCATTCAGCAAATACAACAGCAGCAGCAACAACAACATCATCACCAGCAGCAGCAGCAACAACACTTTTACGGGACAACAACAATGTCCTCATCAACATTATCATCACAGAATACTGCCATGAATGGACATGGACAACATCAATTCTCAACTGCCAACAATACTAGTAATAATAATAATAATAATTATTATCAACAACAAATTCAACAATCCATTCCTCCTCCTCCTCATCCTCCTTCAAATTCAATTTCAATGTCTACATCATCATCTTCCGAAACAGATGGACTTCCTCCAACTCTAGTAGAGAGTATGAGAACTCTATTTGATATCCTGGATGATACAAAACAGGGGAAAATTCGTCTAAGTGACATTGAGAGTAGATGGGAGACGGATGCAAATGGATCCAATGGAACAAATGGTAAATCAACCGGAGCAGAACCCTTAATAAAAATGGGAGTAATGGGTTTCCTTCGAAAAGTGACTCCTCCAGATGGACTCCTTACATTTGAACGATTCTGTCAAGGATTAAAATTAGCACTCCTCACAAACAACAATAGTACTAGTATTAATAATATTAATAATAATAATAATAGTGCAATTCCAAATCAAAATCAAATTCAAAATCCATCTATTCATATTAATAGTAATACACTTCCTATGCCCAATCAACAACAACAACAACTACAAATTCAAC
Organism: Sminthurinus aureus; assembly: GCA_034698265.1. NCBI lineage: Eukaryota > Metazoa > Arthropoda > Collembola > Symphypleona > Katiannidae > Sminthurinus > Sminthurinus aureus. The sequence continues at coordinate 24,216 of JAQGBH010001945.1, forward strand.
AATATCATCAACAAGTGAAAAATCTGACAAATAATGTACACAGTATGAATATAAATAATAATAATATGAATATCAATATGAATAATAATAATAGTAATAATAACACTACTAGTAATGTCATTCATCATAATAGTATTAATGGACATTCGCAGTCAAATAGTAATACTCTTCCTGCATCTACGAGCAGTAGTAAATCCATGCTTTCACTTCATCATGGAACGCATTCAACAGGTGGTTCTAATACGATGAATAGATCATCCAAAATCCCTAGTTTATCCAGCACATCCCGACTTCCAATGCCATCATCAAGTAGTGATTCATCATCCAATACTAGTTCTGGTATCCTTTCTCCCAGCAGAACATACAGTGGTATTCCCAATGGTAATACTATGAAAAGATCACATCAAATTACCACAGGTGAACAAGGAACTACAGTCGCCCTTATTCATAATCAACCCCAACTTATTAAAACTCCTGGTGGCCAAATCACCTCTTATTCACACATCGGTAGTAGTAGTAATAGTGGTAATAATAATAACAATAATAATAGTCATAGTAGTACATTGAAAATGGCTAAACATTCTTCATCAGCCATTGTCACCGTACCTTTGAGTAATAGCAATCGATATTCCGCTAAAAATGGAAGTTTAGATAATTTAAAGACACCGAATGAAGAAAAACTACCAGTGGCATCAACTAAAGATCGTCCTCCAAGTGCTCCTTTACTTGATAATGAAAATGATGGAGATGTAGATCATCATCCCAAAGACTTTTATACTGGACGACACCAAAATATTATCAATAATAACAATAATAATAGTAGTAATAATAATAATAATAATAATAATAATACAAATACTCATCACCATCATCATAATCTAAATGTTCGAAATGGCCATCATCACGGAACTCCTTCTTCAATAGCCACTGTCAATGGTCAATTAAATAGTCATCTTCATAATGGTGTAAATAATAATCACAATACTAGCAATAGCAGTAATAATAATAATCCAAGTAGTGTTGCAAATAGGAGGGAGCGAGCTAGAAGTAGAGATCGTGAGGATCGTGGAAAATCTCCATCAGATGAACTAGATCGAGATGGAAATAAACGAGTCAACTTTGTATCACCTCGTCAAAGAACCCTTAGTATGCCACAACTTCAACTAAGTAAATTAAAACCAAAATCCGTTGTAAATCTGGATCATGATTCTTCATCTTCCTCCATCCCCTCCCCATCATCAACTTCTGCCATTCACATTGAAAATAAAAAACTTACATCCCTCGCTCCAACTACTACAGCTACAGCAGTTGCAAATAGTCTCAAGGGTAGATCTATTCCTACTTTTGGTATATTATCCAATAAAAGTAGTAGTAGTAATATAAATACTAATAATAATAATAAAAACCCTCATATCGAATCTTCGCCTGGAAGTTCATCAAATGCGGGAACTGTAGAAAGAGAAAGAGAACGACAACGAGGAGACAAAGAACCTCCAAATCCACCTAAAAAACCACCACGAAATGCACAAAATTTCACAACAACATTGGCAAACAATGAAATCATTATTACCGATATTCCACAGAGTGCTGGAAGTAGTAGTGGTGGTAGTGGCAGTGGAAGTCTAAGCACAAATAATAGTCCTACTTCCATCAATACTACTAATAATGCTAACGTCAATAGTGCTCCAACTATCACAACGACAACGTCCAAACCGGAAATTCGGAATTTTCTCCAATCATGGCAAAAAGGTTTAAGTGAGAAAAAACCATTAGAAGCAACACTAAGTACTGCTAGTACAGTCAATTCTCTATCAACTAGCACATCTGCAGCCACAGCACCACCCGCGATGACAACTACTAAACAACAACAACAACAACCGGAACCCTCAAATGAGTAAGTATTTTGATTTGATTTTTTCCCCTTGCCCATAATATATGTGTAAAGGAATGAAAGAGAGAGGGGGTGAAAGCGAATACTTTGTAAATTTGTACACTATAAAATATGTTAAAATAGGTGTTCAAGAATATCTATGAAGTTGGATCCACTAATTATCATTTTGCCGTAATTAAAATAAAAAAATAGAGACATTTGTACTTTGTTCTAAATAATATGTCTTGAGTCTAGTATATAGAGGGTGTGAAAAGGATGACACTTTGACACTGTACATAGTCATTATTATCCTATAGTATGTGGAAAATTTAACCATCACATGCATAGGCCATCGTCTATGTGTCGCCTTTGTAACAAAAGCTTTGCTATAGCACATTACTTGTTACTCTTGTACACGTGAAAGACGAAGAACAGCATGGTCCCTCGATATAAACTAGTCTAATTTAGTAATTTTCTCAGTCTCAATCTGCCAACATTTAATTACTCTATTTTGTAGACTCTTTGCATTCTTATAAAATATCGGCATTGAATATCAGCATAAAACAAGCACTAAAAAAAATATTATGCAGAATGAAATGCCACACTTGATGAAAAACGAATCATATAATATATTTGAATATTTCCATGACTCATTATTTTTTCCTGAAGGCTGAAGTCTCTTTTATAGTGCATTATTGTGAAAAACAAATTTACAAGCACTTTTCTATTCTATAACCACATCAGGAAAATAAACATGTGAAACGTAATGTTTTATGATATTTCGCCTCTTCAACAAGTCTGTTCTTCATTCTTTCAAAATGATACAATAGCTTCTTTTACTTTTCACTATCTATTGTATTGCATTGTTTAGTACAAAAATCGTTGCCATCATTACATAAATGCAGGCAGTGTGCTATGCGTGTGTTAATTAGCCGAAAAATGTTCATGTATTTTGCATGAAAAGTCAGCTTATTAATCACAAAAATACTTTACACTTTACACTCGTTACTTGTTATATAATTCTAATTACATTTTTTAATCGGTAATTATTTATTGTATAATTTAGCATACAGTGTCAAAAAAATAATATAACTCGTGGGTTAATAATATTACACATTCTAACTTTCACCACTTGGCACTTTTGATAAGTTTTCTAACTTCAGAAATACTTACGCCTTCAACATTCAATGAATTACATTTTATTATAGTTTTTTCAACATGATGTGTATTTTACACTTTCAAAATTCAAAGGTTTTTAGTGTACACAGTAAATATTTTTCAGCTTTGAAACTAATTCCTCTTTTAATACCATTTACCATTACTTGATATTAGTTTTTACATGTGTACAAACCATTCCTAATGCATGATCTGTCTATTCTTCACGCAAATAATGTTATTATTATTATAATATACGTTCTACCTGCACAAATACAGTCAAACTTGATAACGGTTAGTAAGCAGAATAAAGAAATTTCACTAAACCACACGTGCCTTTTCAAGTGTAATCTATATATCTTCATAGACAAGTACATATTCTAATTGCAGTCTACAGATACAGTATAATATCATATTATGATACATGATACACTACTATTTGATTAGGCATTCTTATTTCAGTTCAAAATTATTGTTGAGAAAGGATTGGACAATAGAGGAGCCAAAACAATAAAATATTGTTATTGTTATCGCCAATATTTCGAGTTTTGAGCAATAACAATATCAACAA
>JAQGBH010001946.1:0-27798 GCA_034698265.1 Sminthurinus aureus
CCTTTGAAATACCTCTCCCGTGATATGGGTCTCGATTTTTTGCGATCACTACTTTAATTGCAATTAAATTTTTAAGCCTGTGATTTTTTTTGCCCCGCGTTCCCCTACGAATTACGATGCGAAGCAGAGTATATTGGAATCGTCGCGTCTGTCTTTGTACAATTTTAGTCTGCCATCATTTTGTAACGTTGTACAGAGATGTATTATAGTCACCTTCGCTTGGGGAGCGTAAAGTATGTATGCCTTAAATGAGACACAAAATCTTCACAAACTGAGGATTTTTTTTACTTTACTGTGCATCTGATTGCTTTTGTTCATTGGTCAAACAGAATTTGTTAATATTCTCGTGTCATTTGCAAGCATCATGTAATTATTATGTACAGGACAAAAATATGTTATGTTTATATAGCCAGACTCCACAATCCACAAGACCAGAAATGAAAAAAAAAGAAATTTAGAATTTTATTCCGATGTATTTAATGGAAATGAACAAAATATTTTCTATGAAAAGTTGTATCATAATAATATGCTTCAAAGTATAGATAAATAGCCAGACGTGCACGAAGTTTCGAGCTGAGAAAATCCAGTTTGAAACTTTACTCTTTTTCTGCGGTAGAGAGCTAAAACAAGAGCTAATGTATTGACATTATTGGAATTCCATTCTAGTGGCACGCTTAACATGGAATTCCATTCTCATTTCTTTTGCACAGGAATTTGAAAAAATGGAATTCCATTCTAGTGGCACGCTTAAAATATGGAATTACGTTATTACTTCTTTTGTAAAAATTAAATTCCATTCTCATTTGCTTTGTGAAATGAAATTCCTTTCTCATTTCGTTTCTAAAATGACATTCTTTGACTTGTTATAAAAGTACGATCTACGTGTTAGCCTTCTAATGTCAGGTAGCACAAGTTGGCGTATTTTAAATCTTAATTATTTTAATATTATACTTCCAATTAAGTTAGAACTTTGAAATTTTCAGGGTAGATACTTCTTGTACTTGGCTATTAGAATATGCAAAAAAGCTAAGTTGACCGTTGGGGTTGTTTCTACTCGAGCCCTCACATATATAAATAAGTCATTTTCGGCGCAAATTGAACGTCTGGCTATTTATCTGTACTTTGAATATTATTATCTGGAAGCATTTTACAGCTGACGAATACTCATTCTTCGTATAAATTATAAATGTAGCATGTGGACATGGTCATAGTTAGCCTTTAATAACGGACTATACTTAGCTGTAGCACTTAACTTTCTCAAGAAATTCAAAGATACAAAAGGAGCCGAGAGCACTTGTAATTTGTAATATGATAAAAGCTGTTTTGACATCCAGTCCTATTCGTATAGAGAGAACCAAGTGAGCTGTGTGTAAGTACCAAAGTTTAATTTAGTGTAATTAATTTAATTCCGTAACAGCAAAGTTTGTCTCAGTCGTAGTTGATGAATGATATCCCAAAACAGTGCAAGCGAGAGAGAGAGAGAGAGAGATAGAAAGGCAAAAGGGCAGGAGAGGAGAAAGTCCAGAAATGTTTTCTAAATTGTATTACCAAGAAAAAGTTATACCTGCTTCAAATTTACACACTACACACATCATGCTTATGAGAACTACGAACATATATTATTTATTATTTATACATACATAGATGTAGCTACAAATACGAGAATCTATAGTGTGTATAAAACAATGATGTAATTAGTAAATTATTTAGTCCGGTGGGTAATGAGTGTATGTCCGGTGTTTGATGTCACATGGCATGGGCAGACAGGTATCTAGTATCTAGGATCTAGGCGAATAGAGAACAAGAGCTGTTTTATCCGTTCATCCACTTAAACATGTGATGTGAGCTTTGGTACATGAATATATAATTGAAGTGATGGTCTTCTACTCGGATGCCCCGCATTTCCTATCTTCTTATTTTTACCTACATTTACTTTTATATCTGTGTTATCTTTCCATCTACTTGTGTTTTATTCATGAGTGTGAGACAACGTATTTTGTATTTACTCACCCAAGATTAAATACACACTAATAAAATATGGAGAAGAGAATCTACCACTTATTCTCAATGAAACGAATTTTTTTTACTTTTCCGAGCTGACTGCGTTCTGCGTTCACACATATCATATATTATGTAGCATGTAAGTTGTAAGTATATCATCAGTGATCCAACTTTGAATTCAGAATATGACTTGTATCCGTACCCTACTTGCTTAGAAACTCTACTACATGAACTACCTTTAGTGTTCCTTCTACAGTCTACAGCTTTGAAAAAAATTACAAACCCTTTCTCTCTGTCTCTCTCTCTGTCTGGTTCAAGTTCTATGTTTTGCTTCTAAGGACTTCATTTTGGCTACTGTACTTGTATCCATAATTTTTAAAATTTACCCCTTTTCAGTGTAAAAATTCAGGCATGAGAATGTAGATGTGAAACTTGTCTCATCATGTCATTGAGCTGTTTAACCAACGGAACGCTTCCCTCTAAACTTTTATATTTGAAACTCTTTGTGCATGTATAATATTATTTTGCACAGCTAAAATAATAGCCTGTGAGCCTGAAGTTAAAAATTCATGAAGACAAATTACCAATCTGTATCATTTATAATTTATATGTTTAAATGTTAAAATGCTTCTTTTTCAATGTTTGTTGTGTTGTACATTGTCATCTATTTGAATTCACTATTTGCTCTTGATTACACAGTAAACTATCTACTAGAGAAAATAAACTAAATACAAAACAGTTATGGGATGTAGCCCACCGGAGAAGTCAACACTCTCTACTACGAATAAATATAATATGTACCTAATCAGTTTGAAATGGGAAACAAAAAGAGGTGAACACATGTATGTATAGGGAATAGAGAGCAAAGGTGAACTGAGAAAAGGGACGAAACTCATGCTTTTTGCTCATCTGTCTTCTATCTAATTTTTTTTGTTCTAGGCAAGAATTAGGAAAATCAATTTATACTTCTTGTTTGTAGGAGATCTGTGACAAGACAAAGGGGGAATGGAGATAAAAAAATTAAATACGATCTTCTGATGATTCTGATAAATGTACGAGAGAGAGAGATAGTCTGTCTAACTGCTTCAAGTACATCCCTATATCTATATACATGGAAATTTACTGCATGCGGAAGTGCAGAGTCCTTGTATCCGTATTGTATGAGTTCAAATAGAGTGAAACAAAGTACACATAAATCTACAATTTATATTGAATATAGTGGATATAATATTCAAGAATACACATGTATATATTATTTTTAGAACGCTTTCCACTTTCCATATTCCCATGTTCTTCTGCATATAAAGACCAGTACGGAGGTCGTTATTAGTCAGACTTATCATCACAAGGCGAAGAAATCAAAACGAAGGAGACTTTTACTTTTACGAGACTAGAATCAATATTCTGTAGGCTTTATATGCTTTATCCCCTTTTCCTATACTTACTACTGGCGGTTTCTCTAGAGTCTGGAGTCTCGAGTCTCGAGTATGGGTACATGCATATGGATATTTCGGGTCCAAGGACTCTAAAAGAATAGCTAAAATTTGTGTGTACAGAATTCGGATATCTCTGCCTAAAAGAGTGCTTTGTACTCTGTATACACAGAGAGAAGGATTTGATTGGGTGAACACGTCACGCCGTGTTGAGCTCATTCCGTCTTCGTCTCTTTCTCCACTTTCTTATTTTCTCTCCTCTCCTTTCATTTTTTAAAAAGAAATTTTCTTTCTTTCCATCTTTTCTGAAGAGCTACGCGAATTTGAAATCCAGAAGAAACGTGGACGGAAACTGTACAATGTAGATATATATTATACATATATATGTATATAAGAAGAGAGGCAGAAATGGTATTTAAGGAAACAGAAGGAGCTCAACGCTGTTTGATGTAACTAATCGAAAGAAACCACAGACTCTGGCTCAGCAACATACGCTGTCTTCCCTGTTATCCTGTCCTCTCGTCTTTTCCTCAAAGAATGAAGTTGATGTCACTTAGTGCATAAAGTATAAAATTTAAAATGAATGAAAGTAAAAGCATGGGCTCATGTCTATTACACAATATTTTGAAACCAGCTCTGCAATTTCCACTGTTCTAAAAAGGCTTATTTTTACTCTCTTCATACATACGATATATAATATACAATGACTTATAAAGTCGGAGAAAAGAGAGAAAATTTCAAGCTGTTAACCACTCTTGTGTTTGTAGACTCGAGTGAAGTTAAAACAAGTGTATGTAGTATGTACATTGTGAAATGTACACAGTACACATTAGACAATAAGAAGTAACATATACTTGTACAATAAAAACTAATGTGCAGGTATATTTTCTTCTTTCTCATATATATAACAATGTGTTTTTAAATGGCCTAAGTAAACAATATTTCCTTTAGAACCAGAGAAACCATTTCCACCATCTGTGAACTAGCATGAAATTTGAAATATGAATTTTTCTTCATAATATCGTGTATAGTTTCTTAATATAGATCTTCAAGCAATTCATTTCTGTGATAAAACTTTTCCTGCGTAATACACACAAAAAACATTTACTGTTTTAATTTCTAATCTTGTGACTTGGGACACGTTAGGAAATTCTGAGCTGCTATCTCTTCATTCTTATGTTATTAGCTTTAGGTTTCAGATACGGATCTGGATCGGGATCCGGCTTTCATGTGACAAAATTTACAATTCACATCATATAATATGGTATGAATGGTGAAATTATATACAATGTACAACATACAACATAGCTTAAAGTTCACGCTGTATATTGTATGAAGATAGTTCTCACTGGATTTTCTCTCCTTGATGTCAGTTTGTACTATTTTTGTCAGTAACAGTCGTTTTGTTCTCTAAATCGTTTCTTTCTTTCTCAATTTTTTGTAGTAGAATCTAGAAGCTAGAATCTAGAAGTGAAAAATATATGCAAGGATATTTAATTTATATGTATCTCGGGTCTCGGAACAGCCATAAATAATGAAATACCTAGAATCTAGATCTTACATATATAGTATTGTGTAAGTCCCAGAGGACAAGAGAGAATAAGCTTCCTTGTTCTTCTCGCCTCCTCTCTTTCCCTCCTATCTCTTCTTGTCTTGCACTTCTCATGCTCATTCTCGATTTCGGATTCCCAAAGGGCAGCTCTGGCTGACTTGTGACTCTGGCTTTGGCTTTGCCTTTAGTTCTCGACTAAATACTAGATACTAGATACTGGATATACATGACTCTGACTTGTGACTCTGACTTTCTCGCCCAACTCCTCCCACCGCGTAATACGTAATAGTCATGTGTATCTGGTGACATGTCATGTAATAAATAGAAGTAAAGGGTAATGTAAACGGTCTCAAGTCTGCATTTCTTCATGTACCTACCTATATACATGTGTACAATGTATGTGTGACTTTGGATATCCTTGTAGTTTGTCTCTTATTGGAAATGTGTAAAAGCACTCGTAGGAAATTATGATAATGAGGAGGGAGCGTGGAAGTATACGTATAAGCTATAAGCCTGCTCACAATACTGTCTCATTTAGTCATAAAAAGTGGAGGAAGGAAGGAGGAAAATGGACAAGAATTTTTATCTACTAACCAATACTTTCTTTTCGATTACGATTTCCCATATCCTTTATGTATTCCTTTACCAAGTATTTGACATCATATATGCATAATATAATAAAGACATTTGAAAATACAATGCAGGTTGTGACTGACTTGAGAGTTTGGGACACCGTCTTTACTGCTACGGTATCAATATGGTGATAAGGTGAACCTACAACATGAGTCTCAATTCTCAATTCTCAATACATAGAAATATTCATGTATTGTAACATTGGAGACTCTGGAAATAGGAAATGAGCCGACAATGGAGACGATGCAAGGAGCCATAATAATAATAGTCATAATCATAATAAAATTGTTGAATATAATATCAAAGGGAAATGTCAACTCTACTGCCTACTGCGTACTACTCAAAAACTCTTTGTTGAAAGTTGAAGGATCAAAATATCAGTTGTATTATTAGCATGTATTGCAAACCGGGAAACTTTAGTTGCCCTTTCTCTTGTGCATTGTGCACTTTTTCGTCAGTCTTCTCCTTCTACTTATATGAAAAACCGTGTAATAAATACAGTGCGAAAAACTTGTAGCCATCATTTTGGAGATACTATAAAGTATAGAGCCCCCTAATATCATTTAATTATTTTCTCCCAAACTACTACCTACATATTTATGGCTTAGACGGTCAGAGGACATTTAGTGAGTGACTGAAATGGAAATGATGGAAATGAGGATATTTTGAAATACTTTTTGTCGAGTAAGCAAATAGGTGGAGAATGTAGAACAGAATAAGGAATAAGAATAACTAGAAAATACCAAAAAGCTTGCACTAATTTTAATCTGACCTTTCACTTGTATGTAGTATGTACTCATATACACTCTCTGTATTTATGTGCATGTTCCAAATGTTCCGAATAGAAGAGCGTTCAATGGGTTTGGAGATTGGGCTTTGGACTTTGGGCATTTATTTGATACTGGACGGTAATCTATTTTCAAGTCTTTGTTACATTTCCTACATTTATGAATTTGTGTATTAAGTATTCAGTATTCAGTATTCAGTGTACATATCCCTTAAGATATGCACCATATATTTAAACGCAATGACTGACAAGAGTTGTACTAGAACCAGAACTAGAACTAGAACAGGAAATAAGGAAGATAGACACAGTCATGTGAATTGTACACACATGGACATGGTATACTGTAGCCTGTACAGCGTACAGTGTACACTGTACATTGTACGTTGTGCATTGTATAAACATGAAGTTTCTCTAATACTTTTTCTTTGGATTGGAGCCAAATCTTCCTGTAATTTTACATAAATGCCTCGAGTAAGAGTGTGTGATTGTGAGTGAAAGAGGAGTGAAAAATGGAGAATGTTGTGGGATATGTATAATGTATGTGTAGGATATGCATCGTCATCAAGTAGCTCCTTTTCTACTGCTTTTATTGGAAAATTTAGTACACCAATGCAACGTAATCCACAGTGTATACAACGACGACGACGATGACGATGACGATGACGACAACTACTTGGGTACTCGGGAAACGACCAGGCTATAACATAATGTATAGAAAAAGAATCTCCAGACTCCAGACTCCAGACTATGAGTGAATACTGAGTGCAGAAATGTGAATGTTGCTGCTGGACACTTTTACTTTTACTCGAGCACTTTTATTCTCTCTTGAGTGGTCCTATAGCTCTGAATTCTGGAACATACATATATTTAGTCAACGGGTTTTCAATGTAGTGTGTTTTGATGAGGATCTCTTCCCTTTGGTAATGTGTGGAGCGTGGAGTGTAGAGTGTGGACTGTGGAGTAGGCATTTGTGTGCATTATTTTATTCGATAATGTTACTAGTCTCTGTCATATAAACATTATACATATGTACACATATATTATATGAGTGTACATAGATAAATATATTTATTATAGAAATTAGTTCTATAACAATAACGACAGTATGAGTGTGAAAGCACAGTTTGCCCGCTATCAGGACCATTACGATGAACACCAAATCACATAGTTTAACAATTCTTTTCATTACATCAAATTGCGTCACATTTCCATCAGTCTGTTTCTGTTTCCCGTTTCTATACAATGTACAATGTACAATATAGATATTATTTTGTGAGTGATTTTCTATCAAAGTTTCATCCTTCTCTTAGGTTGAATTTGGTTTGCTATAATTTAGATTTTTTTGGTTGGGAAATTACGAGAGTGGTAAAATAGTGTGGGGAAATACGTGCATAAATCAAATTGGAAAATAGAATGAATGAATGAATGAGTGGAAATGGAGCTTTTAGCTGGGAGGAAGTAAAGTACGTAGTATTTGCAATGATGTACGTTGTACATTGTAGAATACAGCGGAAAATGAAGAAATTTTTAATGTGCTAGGTACATTGCCCATTCTACATTGTGCACTTTACACGGACACATTTTCCAGTAAAGAAGGAAAATCTGAAGAGCTGGTGATTTTCTTTCCTCTTCCCTCAGTATGGTGATAATAGTCATGATATGTAATCGGGGAAAGTATGGTACACAGTACACAGCATCATACCCTATGTACAGATTTCCATCAGACATACAGAATACTGAACTATACATTGTAAATAATAATATCTCAAATCTAGATTCTCAATTCTCAAGTATAAAAATAAAAGTGCTCAACTTGATGTGGCACATGGGCACTCACCACTCACGTTTTCTCTATTTCCTTCTCTGCAGAAAAATAAGGAAATTGTTCCAGTTTCAATTCCGATTTCAAATTGGAAACTGTATAGTTTTTCTAAATTGATCACATTATACAAATGGAATATGTAAATAACAAACATTTTGGAGTTTGGAGGACGTAAAATCTGCATACGTACAAAATACAAAATACAACCGAATTGTATATTGTATATTTTACATGGACAAGGAAACTGGAACATAAAAAACTAAAGACTGTAAATATTGCTTCGTTTTTTTTTGACTGGTCTCACGTTCTACTTCCTTTGTTTGCATATGCGTAGGAAATGCATACATCTTATCTTGAAGCAGAAATGCTTTAAAACATTTGAAAATATTTTATTTTTACATTTATATATATTTTTTCATTCCTACTTCGTACTTTTACTTTTACTTTTCCGTTTCCCTTTTTTCTTTCACACATTTTTTCTTTTAAAAAATGTTTTTTATTTTGTTTCTGGCGTAAACTAGTATTGTGTAGGATTTTAGTTGAATTCATCTAGTTTATCAAACTACCGTGCACGTTGTACATCGTACATTACAAATAATACGTGGGCTTATTTGTCAATAGTAAAATATACACAAAATACAAAACACCGAGAGTCCCGGAGCTGATATCCGTATGCACATAAAAATCCGAGATTCTACATTCTACACTCTACATTCTACAATGTTCAAATTTTCTCTTCCATTTCTCTCATCGTATAATATCAAAGGCAGAAGATGATAATAGTTTTGTGGAAAATGAAACAGTTTCCTCTATACTTTTCTGCTATAAAAAAATAGAAGAGCATGCATACAGCTATTTTGCATCCGGATGGTCGTATTTTTCTCCTTATTATATAAATTGGCTTTGTTTCCTATTTGTATTTATATCCTACTTCCATGAAACATAATAGATAAATGTATAAATATATGGAGAACGGAGAAACTAGAAACCAGGCACAAATCCAGAATCCAGGATCCAGGCAAGAAAACCAAATTCCCCTACACCCCAAATTTTACGCCTTAACCAGCTCAAGCAAGCAACAAAAATAAAATTTGCTCAATACATATTGTACATTGTACATGGTACATGTGGTACAATGTACAATGTACAATGTACATTGTACATTGTACATACTGGAGCGGAAGAGAAATTCTGGAAGGAAGAAAAGTTAAGACCAACATGAGAAACAGATGCAGCAGGTTTGGTTTTGGTTTTGGTTCTGGTTCTGTTTCCATCGAGTTTCATAGTTTGGTGCGGCTTTGGTGGGTTCATTTCTTCCAACTTCCTTCTCCCAACTTGATTCCTCTTCTCACACCAAAATCCAAAATACGAGAGGACGAGAGTACGAGAATACCGTGTCTTTATAGATGCTACACAGAAGCCAGATAGATGTAAGAAAAGTTCGAGCTCTTTTCTTCCTCAAGGAAGCAAAATGGGTATTTCTTTTCATATTTTCTACTTCCTTCTACATCCTACATCCTACATTCTACATTCTACAATCTACTCTCTACACTTTCCTCCATTTTATCCCTCTCCCCCTCTGAATTATATATGTTTGTACAAAACCGTCCCTTGTATTACGTCTATAATATAATATATAATGCTGATACTAGATACTACTCACTACATACATTTATATTTACATTTATATTTATACACTTTGGGTATTAGAAGTTGCACGTACAATATGGAAAGAGGAGAGAACGATGGAATTGGGGAGTCTCAACCAATTGCAATTTCAATGCATTCTACACTCTGCACTCTACACTCTACACACATTTCCCCCCTCTTCATTCTATTTCTCATGTACAAAGTACACAGAACCATTTTGATTGTGCGGGTGCTGTTTTGAACAGATCATATAAACACATGATTATGCATACATAAAAACTTGAGGTTGGGGTTGTACACTGTACGTCGCACAATAAGTATAATGTATCTTGAGTAATACTTAGGTTAACGACACAAAGAGTGACTCAGTAAGTACAAAGTAAGAATACGTAACTATGGAGATCGGATGTGTCAAATGTTGATCTTGTGCCTCTTTCTACTCCCTACTTTCTATGACTTCTTGTTCTCCTCCCCTATACCTTATACTTTATACCTTGTACCACGATTACATACATGTATTATGATAGGTACTGGGAAAATGTAGGAAAAATTGGGAGAAAGGTCTTATTTTCCCTCTAGGTACAGTAGAGAGTAGAGAGTAGACAAAGATAGAAATAAAAATATGTATCAACCAAACTCGTATGTCCAACTTAGTTTTCACTGTGTGATGTCAGTTGTGTACAAAAGTAATGCATACTACAAACTACAAACTACACTTTTACGTACAAAAAGTGAGGGAGATGTATGATATGACACTGGAAATGGGTTACGTGCTTACACGGATCAGGGGAAGAGAAAATGGAAGAGAAAGAGAAGGGAAAAATCGTTTATAACGACTGACTTGACTCACTCACTCACTCATTCACTTTCTCTTTCTCTTTCTTTCTCTTTCTCGGCTCGTATATTTATTTTTCTGTTATTTTACAAGAACAATGACTGAGGCTTTTCTCTTCAGTGTCTATGTTGGGTGTTGGGTGTTTGTGTTTTCCTTTATTTCCACCGAATCTTTCTTTCTCTCTATTTCTCTGCTGTTCCCTGTTCAGTGTTCAGTCAATTGTCTCGGTTTTCAGTTCTAAGTTCTCTCTCTTTGCTTTCCTTTCCTTTGCCTTGTCTTTCGTCTATGGTTGGAATTTTTTAGTTGCTCAGTGTTCAGTGTTCAGTGGTGATGGGAAAAATAATGCGCGCTGATGGTCATTGTGTAAACTACTTTTTTCAAACAAACACTACACTGCAGAACACATTACATCACATCACATCCCATCGCAGATGTGTAATGTGGATGACCATGTAGAATGTAGACACAATGTACAATGTACAATGCGCCCTCTAAACTATACGGTACATGGTCCAGCATACAGACTATAGACAGAGTTTAAAAGGAGGAGAGATAAACAAATAATACATTCACACACTGGGAAAATGTGAGTAAAGAAAAGAAAGAAAAGAAAAGAAAGGAAAAGGGAAACAGAATATAATTGGACGTGAGACAGTATTAGAATAGAGAGTAGAGCGAGAGAAAGGCAAGTTTTGTGGTGAAAAAGGATGCTTGTTTGCCTTTATCTCTACTTTAGCTTTCTTTTGACTCTTCTGTTTTTTTTGTGGAGATTTTCTTTTCCTTTAGCCATACATGTCCTCCATACGCCATACTCCATACTCCAATACTCCATACTCAACTATACAGGATATAGTACAGAATAAATGCCGCTCCTGCAGCATACCCGTCTAGCTATTCTACTTCTATTTCTGCTACGGAATACGGAAAAGGATTCTCCACTTGTGCTGTCTGCAGGTTCTCCTTATTTTTACCTCGGGAAAGGGCAGACAGGCAGAATCTTCACAGAGTCAAGAGAAGTGAGAAGTGAGAGGGAGAAAGTGAAAGAGAAGGTCATGCATGCGTAATACTATATAGTATATAGAGTACAGGGTATAGATTATAGGGTGTAGAGTATACTGTGTATAAAGTAGAAGAAGGTCCTTTCGGTTCGCTATAGGGAGCACAAGAGGAAGAAAGTAGAAAGTAGCTAGTGAAAGAATAAGCGGCCGACAGAGTTGAACTAAACTCAAGTGAACTAAACCAAACTGACGCCTAGGACATTTCACATCATCGTTTTTTCTAATTGTATTAGCCTCGACTCACTCACCTTTACACTCCTTTCTCCAACTTTCAACTAGTCTCATTTCATCTTTATGACTTTCTCACTCCTTTTCTCCAGCAATTATGTAATGTAATAATTATGAGTCTGCCCTCTCTCACAATTAGTACATTGCTTCCACATTCCACATTCCGGGTTCCAGACTCGAGTCTGGATTCAAGCATACAGCAGATTCAAGCCCTGTCGCAAGTAGCAACTGTTTTCTTTTCTCCTGATTTTATTTACAGTGCAAGTGTTGCTTAGAGCTAAAACCCAAACCAGAACCAAAACTAGGGCTGTATAGAGTATAAAAAGTTAGATAAAAGTACAACTGCTACGTGTAACAACTACACGTAGTATCATAAACGACCAAAAAAGTAGCAACAATCAAACGGTACGGCACTGACAGTACTTGTGAGTCAAGTAGAAAGAACCTGAAAGAAAGTTGAACGTCTAAGATGTAACCAATGCCATTTTTACGAGACTACAGCTGTAAACGATCCCACTAAAATAGGCAATTAGGAAACACGTACAAATTACACAAATGTGCATACAAAATACAAACAGGCATCAGAGACTAGAGACCAGAAACCAGAGACAGGAGACAAGGCAATGACATAACAATTACTTGAAAAGATAAATGAGAGAAGAGAGAAGAGTAACTTTGCTTTTTACATACATAAAAGCAAAAATACTTGAATATTTACTACGAAAACTTGAAGAGGAGTTTTGCAAGTACAATGTACAATGTGGAACTTGGATTGTAGAAGTGTAATAGAGCATTTGGTACATGGTAGATGGTGATTGATACATGAAAGGATTATCCTAGAATAGATAATTTGATCTGAGTTTGATAAAAAGCGGATAAAAACAGATGCACAATTCCTTTGTTCATATTATAAAAGACCTCCAGAATCTAGAGGAACAGAACTAATTCCTGGAGATTTAATACTATTATATTTATTGGATTTACCATAGGCAATATACAATATACAATATATAATATATGTATATACAATGTACAATGTGCAAAAGCGTTTCACTTATTAAGCTTAGAGTCGATAGTCGAGAGTCTAGAGTCTAGAGTAGAGAGTCGAAAGTTCACAAATGTCCATGTAATTGGTCCGGGAAATGTTATACATAGACAGAGGAGAAAGCAATTTTAAGGAGCTCAAGAGTTATTGTGTGAAAGGGGAATGAAAGAGAAGAGTCTTCTTGACATACACTCAAAAGTCCAGCACATACATGTATCTAAATACTAAATACATCTGTACATCATAGTCCACCATCAGTTAAGAGTTAAGAGGGAGAGAGAAGAATGTACAATAACGTACTGATGTGTAATGTGTAAATATGTATAGTTGGAACTTTTCTATAGTTTTCCATAGTTTTCATGAAGCACCCATCGCTAGTTGCAAAATATAGCGTCCCCTTTCCATCTCGGCCTCTGTCTTATTCCCTTTGTCCTGTTCACGTTTCCTTGATTCGTTTTTCAAGTACATGGGAGCAGTTGGATTATTTGAAAGAAAAGGAGAAACGGAGAAAGCTTGGCGGAGAGACGTCCCCGTCTCTTCTATCAAATATCAAATGTTCTCCACTATATTCTCTCCTCTTTCTCTGTCTTCCCGTTCCCTGTTCCCCTTTCCCCATCCCCTTCATCCTACATCCTACATTGTACATGGTAGTTTTAAACAAGTGCGTGACTTGACTTCATTCTCGGTGTCATCATTCGTCTCGGCACAAGCAAGCAAGAATTATGTGGCCTCCAGCTCACTGTTTCCATTTTTTTTGCTAGAGCTGGAACTGGAACTGAATTTCCTGAAACTTTGTGTATTATCATGTAATGGGAAAATCAACTTGCAGCTCCAGTTTCCGTTTCATCATGTACCAAACCAAACCAAACCAAAAATCGTACCATAACGAAAAAGAAGCATCGTCAGTTGTTTCTTCAGATGAAACCTGAAACTTGAGCTTCAACTCCAACTCCAACTCCAACTAGAACCATAACTAAAACTGGAACTGTAACTGGAAATTTCATTTTTTCCGCTTGCTCCTTAATTCTCATGTTGATGTTGATGCTGTCTCCGGTTTTTGAATTTCTACCACGACTTCAGCACATTTACAGTTCACAGTACATGAGCACATTTTATCACTGTACAAAACAGGTACACGCAAAGTTTATGTGCGATAATGAGATTTTATATCAATGCTTGTGCAACTTTTCCTCGTATTTTCTTGTCTTGTCTTGAAACTTGAATGCAGAGAGTGTACCGTGTACAGTGTACAGTATAGATTTGTGATTACTACAGTAACAACCACTATCATTCTATCATTATTAGATGTAGCATACTAATGTTTCTCTAAATTGTCAATTTTTCAGGTAGAAAAATAAATAAAAGGCTCGTGATGTATCGAAGATGGTAACTAATTTGATTTAGTTGGCGACTATAGGCTCTAATTTAACACACAACACACCACACAACTAGCTCTAAATTTTACTTGTATGTGTTTCAGATTACAGACTCCAGACTCCAGGTTCCAGGTTCCTGTTTCCAGTCTGTCAAGGAGGAGAGATGTGAAACGTCTGTTAGGACGTAATATGTAACCGCGGCAATCTTGTAACTTCCCATTAAAAAATTCTCCAAAAGTCAATAAATTTCGACAGAATTTTATCTACATGATATTTTATATTATATACAATGTACAGGAGTTTGTGGCTTGTGTAAAGTGTAAAACGTAAAAATAAAATGTAAAACGTAGACTGTAAAATGCTTTTCTCGCCTGGAATAATAATCTTAAACAGAGAGCGTGCACAAGAGTAAAGAGTAAACATACAGTAAATCCTACTCATAGTTCACGGTTCCAAGTTCTAAGTCTTCTATTTTCCTCGAAAAAGCCTAAATTTACACGTCGTTCTTCCTCTTCTCATCTTCTTATAGAGGAAAAAGCAAAAGGAAGATGTGAAGGAAAATGAAAAAGTTGAAGCATCCTGAAGATTAGTCTGTAGCCTAGATTGTGGTGTCTAGCGTCAAGAGTCTAGAGTCTAGAGTCTAGAATCTAGAGTCTCAAGAGTAATATGTATCATTTATGATACTTAAAGCATGACCAAGTTAGAGGAAAGGAGCTACTTTTCTTTGAAATTATATTTCAAAACCAATGTATTTAGATTATTTTGTACATAAATGTGTACATATCAAATACTCGTAGATTGTAGATTGTAGCGTATAGAAAATACGGAGAATCATAAAACAAAATTGAATATGAGGTGCAAACTTTGTACGTGAACTTTTTGCCATTTTAATTTCAACATTTGGTGCAAAATGAATGTAGATAATTTGTACATGTTTTCACATTTTATCTGTATTCTGGATTCTGTAGTCGGTAGTTGGTAGTCTGTAGATAGGTTTGCAACTTGAAACCTCATTATGAATTATGAATGAATACATTTAGATATGAATTGCACGTGTTTTATTGCAAGTTAACCTTTTTTTGTTGCTAAAATGTCAAGAGTCAAGATTCAAGAGTCAGGAGTTGGGAGTTGGGAGTAAAGAGCATGACGAAAAGAAATTGAAAAAAGGTTACGTTTCTAAACTCTAAACGTCTTGTATATTTGTGACTAGATCCTCTTGTAAAGTAGAAAGTTGTTGAGACATCGACCTATTAATCTCTACTCAATTCTCAATTCTCCACTCTTGTTATCTCGTCATCGTACAATATTATCATATCAAGAATCAAGAATCAAGAATCTAGAATCTAGAATCTACAATGTACAATAGAGAATCAAGAGAATGGAGGAAAAGTACTTGGAAAAAAGCGGAGAACATAAATCAATTTCAAACTCATTGTGTGACTATTTTCGTGTGTTTGTGACACCCCGTAGTAAAAATCCTTATTTGAAATACATAATGCATAATACATGATACATGAAAAACAGACATTGTGTATTGTGTACATAATACTTAAGTATTATATTATGTATCTGTAATGTGTAGGGAAAAACCAGTGGTAAAGAAGAATAAAATTCATTCGTACACTTTACACATGTACTCTGTTCTCTGCACTCTCTTGTGAGATTCATGATGCTGAATGTTGAAGCTTCTTTCCTCGGTTTTTCTTGCCTTTTCTATTTGAACGAGGTTAAAAGTTAAAAGCATAACTATTTTTTATATTTGATCTAGAATCGAGCATCGAGCATCGAGAAGCGAGAATCGAGTACACACTTGTGGATGAAAAGAATGAAACGGCGGAGGAGGAAAAAGGAATAATAATACAATAAAAAGTGCTATTAACATATTTATTGATTTGATGTCGTATCTATCTTGTTTCATGCCCTTTTGTTCCCGGTTGAAATTGGGGAGCCCGGTTCAAAATTCAAAAGGATTGAAAAATGTATTGGAGTAAAATAAAAGATTTTGAACAAATTGAAAATTTTAATACATGGAACATGTACTATTAAATGAAGGAAATGCACATCCCTATTTCACTTTTACCATCTCCCACTTTACACGTTTCAGTTCCTGTCCATCGAAGAGACAAAGAGGATTTAGGATATGGGAAATTGCCAAATCAAATTAAGATTGATGTTTGACATAAAACTTTCTTGGGACAATAGCAAATAAATTATAATCTTGTTATAAAACCCGGGAATTTTTCAATATTTCTGTAGAATGTAGAATGTAGAATATCAGATTTGTTAGATAAGATTTATAATTATGATTATTATTTACTATAAATATTTAGATTTTTATCCATGCTAAATATGTTCATGTTTATACCATTTGCATTCTTCATTCGTCCCATAAAAAAATGCACGAAGCCATATCAACACCGATACAGATACAGATACAGCTACTGATATTCCTTCACGTACATGTTCTTTATCGTTTATCGTGGTATGAAAAAGTGGAAAATGAAATTGGGAACATCCATCAAAGATCCTTCAGGATGTCACAACAAAGATGGGAAATAAATCATAGCACTATCAACTTTGTATAAGCGCATCAAGAATGACGAATCAAAGGATAAAAAGTACAAAGCCTCCGTTAAACTGTGCATTGTACATTGTACAATGTACAATGTACAGCTCACATTCTACAGTCCACAGTTTATACCGTACACTGTATTCTTTTTTACCATGTAAAATGAAACAAGTTGAAAATAAATAAATAGATTGTACATTGTACAATAAAATCACTCCAAGAACATTCACCTCTATCTCGTATCTCGAGTCTCGAGTCTCGTATCTCGTACCGTTTCTTATCTTTCCCTCGCTTTCTTCCTTTTTTCCCTTTACTCTCTCCTCTCTCTCTCACTTTTCATCTCAACTCTACTCTAGTCGACGTGTTTTGAAACAGAAAAAAAGGAAGAGAAAACAACGCATTTCAAAAACAGACACAATTTAGAAACACGGATCTTTCCTCACATACAATACAATGTACAATACACAATACAAAATACACAAAAATAAACGGCAAAACACAACACCATACAGAATGCACCATGCAGCATACATCATACCGTAACAACGGATGAGGACAAGAAGAATGGGAGAAGGCGTGTTTCAGTGTTTCACCGCCATTTCAGCAGTAGACTAGAGTTCTGGAGTTTTAGAGTTTTTTTTGGATCTTACATTTTACATGCAGTGAATAAACGGGAGTTTGAGTGAATTTTCCTCGTCTTTTTATTTATTTCCATATAGCTAAATATAAAATGTATAGAATATGGACTATGGACAAGTGTAGTTTGTATTTTGCATTGTGTTGTGTATAGTACATTGTACATTGTACATTGTATATCTGTGTGTATGTTCTTTATTCTCAGTCCTCCATTCTGCAGTCTCCATTCTCCGCTTCTTCCTGCTCCAATTTACTATTTACTGTCTCGACATGCAAACATGAAATACAATTTGGTGTACATTGTACATTGTAAATATTATGTATATTCATGGGCTGCAGCTGGAAAAAAGTATCTAGTATCTCGTAGCTCGAGCTTATTATGGTTTATTTTAGAGCACGACTAGTCTTTAGGTAGTCGGTATTGAGTATTCAGCATGCTGTTGATCTACCATCCACCATCTACCACACTGCTCTTATTTTTTAACAAAAGTATAATATATAATATGAGTATTTTCTACTGTGTAATGTTTACTGTACTCACTACTCACTACTCAATGCTCAATGCTCAATGCTCAATGCTCAATACTCACTGTAATAAACATCTATTTGCTCTTTTTTCTCGCTTTGCACTCTGTCCCTTCTCCTGTCTAGAGTCTCGAGTCTAGAGTCTAGAGTCTAGATTCTAGAGTCTCGAAGCAGTTGAGTTCAGCATTCAGCGTCATAGTTCAAGGAATAATAAAAAAGAAGAGAAAGTAATGGGGATGGGGAAATGGAAAATAAGACAACATGACCATTCAACCAAAACCAGATCAAAGGTATAGGTACCCTCTTTTGGTTGGACTGTACATGATGATCATGCTGATGATAGTGATGAGGATGACGACGGATAGTTGGATAGAATAGCCGGGGAAAAATGAGGATGAGCCTGCAAAATATATTAAGAAAATATATTGTTGACAATAGGTAGACAATAGACAAAGACAAAATCCGACTTTCATAGAGCATAGAGCATAGAGTTTAGAATTCAGAGCGCATAACATCTACTAGATACTAGATACTAGATAGAGCTCTTGGAAGAAAAAAGAAAATTGCAAGAAAAGCTGAACATTGAACATTGAAGAGCAAGAAAAAATGGAGAAAGATGAAGACTTTCCTCTTGGTTTGCTGAGGAGAATGACGAAAGTTTTATAATTTTCCCCATTTTTCTTTGTTTTTCTCTCCTCTTCTCCTCTTGTAGTCAACTCGTCTTCTCGTCATCTCCTTACTCTTTATCCTTATTCTGCCTCCTTTTCAATTTTCTATTCAAAATTGGAATTGAAATTTGAATAGGCAAGAGTTGCGTTGAATATTGAACATTCTGCACTCAACACTGAATGTGGAGTGTAGCGTATGGAGTTTGGAGTTTGAACTGTAAAGAACATAAGGGAATATTTTCACTCTGTCATTTGTCATTTTCATGTTTTCAAACCATAGCTCAAGTCTCAAGTCTTCAGCCTCAAGTCTCCAGCCGTCAATTTACAATGTATTGTTTATTGTTCAAGAATATAATTTTTGAAATTCAAATATATTTTTTTTTCACAAAGAAATTTTGAATTTTGAAATTTGAAATGTCATCGTGTGGTGTGGGTGTGGCCAAAAGTCAAAATTCAAAATTCAAAAGTCGAAAGAAAAGATATTCACTATATATTATCTATTATCACCTTTTTTACGTCCATGTAAAAACTATTCCACTTTTTGACGAGAGAACAGAGGAAGAGAAAATAGGAATAAAAGAAAAGTTGAATGTTTGATGTTGATGTTCAACTGTTCTTCTTTGACTTTTCAGTTTTGACTTTTCAGTTTTGAGTCGTGTGAGTCGTGCAAGAGAAATATTTCCAACTACGTACGTTCATACGTACATACGTACAGATATGCATACATACTACGTACAGATATGCATACATACTACGTACACTCACAACTCACAATTCACAACTCACAGGGATATTTCAATCCGTCAATATGTATATATTTCAATCCTTGGAGCCTCCCTATTCCAAATCCGAATCCGAATTCGAAATTCGGGTGCGGGACAAATATCAGTAGTAGTGGTAACTGGTAGAAGTATCACAAGTATTACAAGCCGAGTAAGTAGGTAGTAGAAAAGTGGAAAAGTAGACAGTAGAAAGTCTACATCCGAGTATACCCGATAAATTGCTTGTATGCTCTTTTTCGATGCTCAAAGTTCCAAATTCCAACCTCCAAGTTCCAAGTGTGTACCATATGAGCTGATATTATGTACATCTAGATTCTGGATTCTGGATTCTGGATTGCACAATAAAGAAATTGAGTTATAGTGTTATAGCGAATGCATCATACATCATAGAGCGAGTATAATACTTGTAGATGTAGAATGTAGACAGATGGATGTATGGATGGATGTATGTATGCTCATCCTGTAGGGCTAGAACGAGACGGAGAAGGCGAACGAGAAAGAGAACATGAGCAAGAGCAACACCGAATCAGGCCATTCAAGTGAATTGAAGGAACGAGGAGAGAGAAGAGAGAGAATGCGGAATAAACTGAGGAGAGATTCTGCGGGGACCGCACACAGTCGTTTTTATGTCTTGTAGTGTATCTATAGATGTGCATCGTAAGAAAGAGGGAGAGAAAGAGAGTGAGGCAGACAGACAGACAAAGAGAGAGCAAGAGCAAGAGAGAGAGACAGAGAGAGAGACAGAGAGAGAGAGGAGAAAGTAGTAGTGGAAGTGGAGTAGAATGAAAGTGGATGATTCTGCTTCTGCTCGCCTGTTTGAGCTCAGTAGAAAAGTGTAGCTGGAACTGTGAGGACGCACCCAGAAAAGTAACTGGGAGTGGAAATGGAAACGGAACCTTGAAACTAACTTGAGCTACTTTTGCCTTGAACTTTTCCGATTCCCAGTTCCCAGTTTTTCCACTTTTTTTGTCAAGGAAAGATTCACATTCACATTCACATTCTACATTTTTGGATTTTGATCTCGATCTAGATCCACATTCACATTCACAACTACATCCACAGCCACAGCCACGTCTAGAATATAGAATCTTGAGTCTAGAGTCTGGAATCTAGAATCTAGAATTGGGTTTGGTTTCCATCAGCCATTTTATCCATCCAGGCGGAATTTGTTCATTTCTTCATTTACTAGGAGAAAAATAACGGAAAATCTCTGAAAAATCTTCATGTCGAGATCTAGAACGAGGGTAGCTCTAAACTTTGAATCAGACTCCAATTTACAACAGTCAAAATGACGAATACAAATACAATTTGGACTGCAAGAAAATATCGGATCTGTGTTCTCCCCCTACAAATTTACATAATATCAGTATTCCTCCTCGACCTGTGTCTTGCTCGAGGTTTGTTCATTCATTACTTTATAAATACATCCCTATCAAATTATGCATGTAGTGTGTTTTGTGCTCTCTTCTGTGTGCTCAACCAGCCTTTGAGCTTTGAGCTTGGAGCTTGGAGCTTGGAGCTGAGTTAGTCATTGAGATGACGACTTGAATCTCTGAATCTCGAGATCCCGAGTTGTATTAAATATTCAACGTATAGCCCAAATCCAAGCATTTCATTTTTTTCTCCTTTCTTTTCTCCTTTCTTTCTTCTTCTTCTTGTTCTTCTCCTTCTTCTCCCTTTTCTTCACAGAACAGAAATATCGTTAGGATCAACAAAGTTTTACACTGTAGTTAAAACTATAGCAAAGTTTTGGTCTTACATCACACCACACTACTATTGATATTGATATTGATATCGAAATAGTTATCGATTATTTGTCAATGTGTATCAGCGATCTGTACACATCTATAATCTATAGCCTGTATATTGTATATCTCCACATAATTTTCGTACAGCTTATAGTTTATAGTTTACAGTGTGGGTGGAAATAGACATTCTTTGTTCTTTACTGGTTACTGGTGTGAAAAAATATTGGGACAAGAAAATTGGGAGCAAATAGTCATTGTTTATTTATTTACTTATTTCCTGTGTGCATTAATTTATTTGTAAAAGTTAAGTTGTGAGTTATGAGATAATATGTTGTGTTTTTAGTTTTTATACCAAATACCAAATAATATAAAATGTATTGTTGTTTTTGTCTTATTTGTGCAGAATGGCTGACGTCGGAAGTGTACGAGAAGACAAAGGAAATCAGAGATCGTGGATTAGTGTGGTTGAAGAGAGAGCAAGATGGGAATTTTGGTTGGACTGTAGGTGACACTCCGAGAGCTATTTTAGCCATTGCTTCCACCGCAGATGAGGACTGGCCAACCGAAAATGACCTCGAAGCTAGACTGAGTGCAAAACAATTAGAAATAGAACTTCTCGAAAAATTGATAAGGTTTGTTCCCTTCTTTTTCCGATTTCCGATCCATGCTCCATCATTCTCCATATTAGAGAGTGTCTAGTTTCCAGTGCCAATACACAATACACACCTATTAGATACAATATACTGGATAATATTTTGTTTTGCTTTGTTTTTTTTATACATACTTTTTATTTTCCTTTTAACTTCCTTTCCAAAGTATAAAAAGCTGTTTGTAGTTTGTAACTTGTAACTATACGCTTATATAATATTTTTATGGTGTATATTGAATATCGAAAAGTTCTTGACACGGAGGATAAAAGATGCCAAAGTCCAAAGTTCAAATTCGAATTCTAGTTCAAATTCCGAATCCGAATCCGAATCCAAATCCAAATCTAAATATATATCTAACTGCGTTTATTTAATAGTTTTTGCTGTTGATTAGAGGATTTGTCCAAGTTTCGTTGAATTGAGCTGAGCTGAGTTGAGTTTACTCAAGTTTTTCAGCTGCTCCAATTCAACTTTCAGTTTCAGTTCCAGTGACTTTGTCTGTCTGCCTCTCTCTCATTCTATCTCTAGTTTCTAGTTTCTAGTTTCTACTTTCTAGTTTCTAGTTTCTACTCGTACGTATTACACAATGTTTAGCTTGTTTTTTCCGGTTGTCGTGCTGCGACATAAATTGAACGATGAATTGCCCAATTTCTTGCTGGACGGCTGACTGAAATAACAGGATAAAATACATGGAAAGCACAAGGATTGGAGAATTGTATGTTGGAATTGGATGAAAACCAGCTACCAGCTACCAGTAAACAGTAACCAACGAGCAACGAGTCAGTCAGCAAGAAGAAAAAACGAAATACTCGTACAGCGAAAGAGCGGGTTGATTGACTAAAAAGTTTTTCTACGCAATTATTTCAGAATCATTGTACATTGTAAATTGTAGAATGCCCCCGACGGCAAACTCATTGGATTCCATTTATTCCAGCGACTGATCTAGAAACTAGAAACTAGAATCGAGAATCTAGAATCCAGAATCTAGATCCTAGAACTATTGTTAATTGTTAATAACTCGTCTGGAAATTTCTGTTTTCAAACTCCGTAATTGAAACTGCGTGGATAATGGATAAAAAACCCAGATATTAGTTCGCATGTGCTGGAAATTAGAAAATAGAAATTAGAAACTGTTATTAAAAAAATACAAACAACATAATTTATAATTTGTTTTGTTTAACAATGATTAAGATTGCATGATGAATGGAGAATGATGAAGCCTTGTTGAAATTGAATTTGTAATAGGTCTATAATTACATTTCAAATGTTACCCTTTACACTTTACAGGCATGACGTAACTCCAGCCGGGATCGCTGTGTATGCTCTCGCCGTCAATGCCGTTTGTAAGGATCCAAGAAATTTCTATGGACATAACCTAATAGGTCAGTACATTTTGCAGCATGCTGCTTTATTTTCATACAGTATTACTACGGCTTACAGATCTTTGAATTTGGAATATGGAATGGACAAAACCTAGCATTTTGTTGTCATTCCCAATATTTAATCTTGTGTCTGTATAAATTGTATATTTAAATTACTCACTAATTCAAAATAACTGTAAATTGTAAAGTAAAAATTACCTTTCAAACAATTTCATAATATTCTGCCCTGACCTTTGACCCAAAAGTGACAGTTAAGATTTTTTTCTGTCCATCTTTGCCTTTTGCCTTTTGCGACAACGGATCTGTCTAATAATAAAAATTTATAAACTCAATTCTACGGTAATATTAGAGAATTTTAATATGTTCAATAGTTGAATACTCAGCTTCTGTTTCTCAAATATCAGTTTCTCAGATCATATCTTGAATCTTGAATAATGAGGAATGAGAAAGGAGAAGTAGTCTAATAACGTGCTGCTAATAGATGAAATAGAGAGGAAAATGACATTTAGATTTGGCACTCCAAGATCAATGAAGTGAAATCAATAAGGCTCAAATCTCAAAGCATTCTGTGTTATTAGTTATTAGAAATATGAGCGACTGTGGAGAATGGAGAATATCTATGATCTGTAATAAAGTCAGCTCAGTTTCTGACTGTATTTCTTCCTTTCTGCGTTTCCTTTCTGAATATATATTCGTATTCGTATTCGCGTTCGTATTCGGGGAGTATTGAAGTTGTAGGTTGGCAGTATGGAGTTGGGAGTAGAAGAAAATTAAATGGAATGAAACTAATTTTTTGTTATTAGTCTCTCTGGAAAAACACCATGAGGATCAAGACTATCCCGGCTACCCGGAAGCCTTCGGTTTTAGTATTACTTCTCTCGTGAGTTGCCTGAGCGGTTCTCACTTGCACAAACGTCAAGTTCGACATCTGGCCCTCGTCGCCAATGAAGGCACATCCGCAGATTCCATACGTAAACATAATATTTTGATTAAATTCCATAATAAAATGAATAAGCAGTATTAAATAAAATGAAATAAAATAATCAAAATCTAATATAATATTACAAATTACATTATACATGCAGAATACAAAATATACAAAATATACAAAACGTAGAATAAAATGGATAGAAAGAATGCAGTTTCATAATAATATTATTTTTACCTGTAAAAATGTTATGTTCACATGCACAAATTTGAATTGTAATTTTGAATAGACACAAGTACATAAATAGATATGTACATGGAAAATGTAGGATGTAGAATGTAGAACGTGAGTGGATTTGATTTGACATGTTTTGTTTGTAGAAACGAGAAGTATGGCTCTTCTGTCGTTGGAGTGCTTTCGAAGGAAAAGACATAATGAGGCGCTGACAAAGCATATGGGAGAAGCCCTCAAAAATCTTGCACATCTCCAGAATCCGGATGGTTCCTTTGGGAATATTTTTACCACCGCCCTTGCTATCCAGGTATGCAGGATGCAGCTCTTGGAAATATCCACGCATTTTTTTCTCTAAAATAACACTACAAAACTTGCATGAAAATCTATCTATCTAGATGTACAATGTACAATGTACAGTGTACAATGTGCATGTATGATATGGTTAGGAAAGCCTAGTTTTGCTTCCACTTCCCCTCCCTAAAGATACTAGACCATTTCATACCAAACCAAACCACACCACACCATTCCATTCCTTGCTATTCTCCTTGATGTGGATGTGAATGAGAATTTTCCTCTATCCTCTATCTCCTCAATGTTTCCAGCTCCAGCTCCGGCTCCGGTTTTGACTGTGACGTTCTCCCCTCATCCTCCAAAAAATCAATAAATTCTGCAGTGTACATGTACAATATGTGTATTGTACACATCCAGATACAGATAGATTGTGGATTGTAGATTATACGTTATACGTACATATGGTCTAGTGTCTAGTGTCTAGTGCACAGTTTACATTGTACAATGTACCTACATGAATGAATAATAGACATAAATGACATACCCTGTCTTTGTGTGTATTTCTTTTATAGGCACTTTCCGTGGTGAGTGACGATACGATGTCTACGTCTGATGAGGAAGACGAAGAAGTAGAAGAAGGCGAAGGAAAATTCGATGGACCGGGATTTGGAGGAATCCACTGGAATCGTACGGGAGCCGTTTTGGCTTTGAGTAAATTACAGCTCTCAGACGGCTCATTCCTCGGGAGTATTCATGCAACTTCCGAGGCAGTTTTGGCTGCCACGGCTCTCCTTCAAGGAATTGGAATTCTCCGAATGAAAAGGGGAAAGTGTAGTGACTTTATGCAACGATCCTCACACATACAAAATAGCAATATCTACTTTAGTACGGAAAATGCAGTCACATCCGAATCCTCGGTACAACTTCTTGATACAATCATTCTGACACCCTCAAATTCCAATGCAGAAGCTGATGGACGTTTTAGATCTAATCTTGACTCCAACTCCAAGTCCGATTCAGCTTCAGATTCCTACTCCAACGGCCTGTCTACCATGACAATGACGGTAACAATGAAAAGTTCCAACTCAAATTCACAAGACAAAAACGACAACAACAACAACAACAACAGCAACAATAATATTAATGCAACGCGATCATCGACTAATGTGAATTACGACCTAAGCCAAAACCAAAACCAAAGCCAGAATGACAAAAGACAGAGTCAAGGTCAAGGTCATTCGGTTGCATTTGGAGAGCCTGGAAATGGTCCAAGGTTCTACAAAATTTCTAGTAGTTCCAATAACAATAATAATAATAATAATCATGATAGTAATCGAGGACCATCAGTTTCTTCATTTGTATCATCAACTCCTAATGGAGAAATCCTGGATAAGTGGACAAAGGAAAAAGAATCCGAATCCGAATCCGAAGGAGAAAACTTTTCTTCATCATCATCATCATCATCCTCAATTTCAAGTCATACTCCTCCAACTAGTACTACTTCTACTACTACTACTACTAATGATAATGATAATACTAATATTATTTCCACTACTACCAGTTCAATTACAACTTCTTCAGAAAGAAAAACTACGACAGAAATGGCATCAGGAGCCATCAATACAAATAAAAATAGTAAAGGAATGGCTCAGATAAAATACTGGCTTTGGATTGGCTCGGATCCAAAGACGGCCGAAAAAGTGAATATTACTATTCAAGTTCCGATAAACTCAACCTTTTTCCAAGTGATGACGAAAGCTGCAGATCAAAATCCACAATTTATGTAAGCATCTTCATCAATCCCATCCATAAAAATATGCCATTGTTCCTTTAGTCTTTCTTTCTTTAAGACATTTATGTTTTTTTTCGTAGAGAGAAAACCATTTCACTGTCTGCAGTCTGCAGTCATTCGACTATTTTTTCTAAAAACAAAAAATATTTATCTGTGATGTGTGAAAAGTATCTATGTCATTTTAATTTTGCCTGTATCCTGGTTTTCTCTTGCTCAGATTCTCAGCATCAAGTTGGCCGAATGGTCATTATGTTCACACACTCTCTGGACACCAAGAACAACCTATTAAATATCAATACTGGCTCCTGTATAAATTGCCTATGGAACCAGATCCACAAACACCACCACCAACCACCTACGTTACTCCAGTTGGTAAGCAAACATCATAAGAAAAACAAAAAAAATTATGGTCAACCTATGCATGTGTGTAAAATATAATAATAATAATAACAATAATAGTACGTCAGTCCTGAAAATTGAACAGAATTCAGAATTGGTATAAAAAATATAAATGAAATCATGTTTTTGAAATCAACTTTGTTTTCTCTTTTCTCTCTCTTGTCTGCAGGTGTAGATAATCTTCAAGTGCATGACGGTGAAATCTATTTGTACTGGTATAAGAAACTGTGAAAAGTGAAAAATGCTTTCTCTTATCTCTTATCGTCGCTACATACATAAATTTCATCATGATATTCGATTTCGTCTTCATTTACAAAAAAATAAGTTACACACAAAACACAAAATGCTACGATATGATGTATATATAAAAATATTACGCTGTACGAAAAATGAAATCTCTTACTCTTCTTGTTCTGCATCCCGCTGCCACCACCACTGCTCTTACATATAGGAAATGGAAAAGTAAGTAAAATTTTACAATACATATATATGATATATGCAGATATGCATGTATACATGTATACATATACATAGTAAAGCCAGTAATCAATAATCACTCAAAACTCAAAAGTCAAAGGAATCAGGAGCACAAGAAAACAAAGAAAATCATCAACAAATTGTAAAAATTAAAAAAAAAAAAAAGAATCACGAGATGACAATGAAAATTTTATTTTTTTGCTCATGCTGCTTCTATTATATTATTAATTGATATTTTTTATCCAATGACAAAGAATACATATATGTATAATATATAAATGAAAAAAATATAAAAAATAT
>JAQGBH010001947.1:0-27798 GCA_034698265.1 Sminthurinus aureus
ATTCGGCAGAATTCTGGCGGTTTTCAAGCTGGAAATTTCACGGGCTAGAAAACCTAACAGAATTCGGCGGGGAATTTTGATGCGGGAAACATTCGAATTATCTATGCAGAAACTGAAATTAAAAGCATTAAATATTTGTCTAAATGTGAGCTGCTGAAAGCTGCGATGGGCATTGGGTATGGAGTATGGAGTTTTGATGGGTCTCAGAAATCACAAGTTATAAGCAGCAGCAGCTTGGAATTATTACTTACAGAGTCGAAAGTCTTACGTTGATCATCGATCATGAATTACTGATGATCGTTAAAAGTAGACTCACCGTTAAACACTAACCATGAGACAATGAGACATGCATTAGAAAAGTGAATGGGAGACAGAACTGTAGCGGGTGTAAGCATGCTTTTTCCGTCCCTGAAAAATCAATTCCTTGCTGAATTCACTACTCAAAAATCTCTTGCAAATCTCCATTCCATTTTCTTTGATCACTTGTCCCAATTTTTTCATGAGTCAAGTTGTCAGCCTCCTCGTCACTTTTTCCTCGATAGCAATCGCTACAGATAAATCTAGAATGTCTTTGCATAAAAATTTAATTTTTGTTTGTATCAGTGAAAAGATATCATTTACCATTGATTCAAGCCTTGTTTGTTGTAGACTGTAGACTACAGAGTCCCTAGTACAGACTGTATGACTGTCTTTGGACTTGTTGGATTTGGTTGATCCATGATCCAACATCCAACTGATGAGAGATTTCACACGGAAATTTTTCAAAGAGCTGAGACATTTTTCACCAGGACTAAAACCTACGTGAAAAAATTCACATGCCTTTTTTTCCTTTCATCATCATCATCACCATCAACTCATCTACCGTCTCTCATCATCATTTTGTCTTCTCATTTGTCATACTTTGTAGATACTTTGTAAATGTTTTGTAGATACATCTTCACCTTCTTCTTCATCTCTGTTCCTTGCAACGTCATTACAACATTGCGAATTCTCAATTCTCATGGACTAAACAAAACATACAGCATACAGATGTTACAGATGTAATTTTTACAGAATACGGAATGTGAATGATGCAGGATGAAAGGGTACAATGTACAATGAAATACAATGAAAAATGAATACTCTATGAAATATTACTCGTTTATCTATTATGACTTATGAAGTTATGAGACATCACCTAAATTCTGAATTTCATTCATTTTACTCGTACTTTGCTCAAAACTCAAATCTCAAAATTCAAAACTTGTGCATTTACTAGGAATTGTCGTACCTAGTACACTCCTCACGCAGAATACTGTATGCTGTGAATAGTGAATACCAAACTCTAAATAGATGATGTTTCAATTTTCCCAAGTCTCAAAAGTTGGAAGAATTTTCCGTCTTTTCCTCCTCATTTTTCACGGGTTAATTATCAGAAAAAATGAGTGGAGAAGAAAGAATACACACCATAAGATTAGCCATTTTTTCTTTTCTCATTCTAAACTTTTACCTTTTAACATTTACCACATTCCTTCAATTTGGAGTGTAGAGTTTATAGTTTATAAAAGAAAACAGGGAATTACTGATATTTCCGTTCTCATGTTTATTGTACATGTTACATATGTGCATTCTTGATTGTTGTGAATTATAAATATTTATTCCCATGTACTCTTTATTCGATTCGAATTTGGATTTGAATTTAGATTCGGATTTTACACATAACATACTTGGTCTTATCATGTATTATTGCTTGATCCTACCTGAGAATCGAGACTTGAGACTGCGAATGAGAAAATATTTTGATTATTGATGGAAAAGGAAAAAGGGAAAGAAAAAGTACACACAAGAAAAAGAGAGGGAAAATGGCAAAGGCAAGGTTCTCATTCTATATTCTCAAGACTCTAGACTTGAGACGGAGGATGAGAGGACGAAGACACATCCATCCTTCCTTCCGTCCGGCCGTCCGCTGGAATAAAATGAAATCAATGTGAAAATTCTCACAGAGCCTCACGGACAATGAGGGGAAAATGAAACAAGAACAAGAACAACATTTTATACATAATATTATCATGTATTATGGATGTTATACTGTGTAAATATAAATACTGAATGCATACATGTGATGTAATGATGATGAAAAAGCCAAGCCAAGAGACAGAGTCCTTTCCTTTCCTCCATGTATTTTCTTCTTCTTCTTCTTCTTCTTCTTCTTCTGTTTTCTGTCATGTGACCATCCTATCAAGTAGTAGCATACAGGTAGGTATGTAATATGTACATTGTACGTTAATACATAAATAAAATTCCTACGCTAAACACTTTTCCCATTCCCAACAAAACAACCAACAACCAAACCAAACCAAACCGACCATATTCTCATACTTATCCTCATACATTCAGAATCCAGAATATTTTGCTTCCACTCTCTCTCTCTCTCTCATACACATAATTGCATGGATCAACATACAAACTACTTGACATTAAAATACATACAAAAATATACCAAGGAAGAATATGTACACACTACACAGTACACAGTACACACTGTACAACCAAATACGTGTAAGAAAATATGTACATATTATAAATAAATACATGAGGAATTAGTAAGAGAGGAAGCTCCGACCTCAAAAACTCACAAGGGTACCTACTCCATGTATTGCACTGGATATTGGATTGGTGTACTTGGACTTTTTTACAGAAAAGGCAAAGGGACGATGCACAAAGTAAGAAGAAACAAGTACATAAGAAATGTAGAATGCATAACACATAATGTGGATGAAGAAGGAAGGGAGAATGAATATGTATGGAATATGGAATATTGTACCCAAATACCAAATCGAGGCTTATCTAAACGAAAAGGCCATGTTCCATGTCTATAATATGGAACATGGCCTTTTCGTTTAGATAAGCCTCGAAATACAACACACGAGCTTTGTAATATTCCCAGTCAGTGAGCAGTAGACTGTAATATAACATGGTATTTTTCATACATATTAATAGTAAGCAATAAGTGTAGACTGTAAACTGCACAGTAGTAAGTAAGTAGTGAGACTCTTTTCTTTTTCTCTCGTCTCTCGTCTCTGGTTGAAAAGTATGAATGAAACTTTGTATGTAGTATGTACAATGTATAATGTACATGGTTTTTGGCTGTGGGACCCACAGCCAAAACCGATAGACGAGAGAATAGTCGTATGTATCATGTATACCTAAACATTTACCTCCACAGAAGAAAAAGCCAAGAAGGAAAAGAGAGTAGAAAATTCTTATGAGAAAACGTTTTGTGTTTTGGATTTTGTGTTTTGTGCATGGGAATCCAAATTCACATCGATTCCAAGTCCAAATCACAAATTCACCATGTCTCATGTCTCAGAGAATATTTATAAAAAATACTGTTAAATTTAAAGTGTAAAAAGTATAATTTTTTTTTACATAATTAATATATTAATATCAAAGAAAAAGGGAAAAGTAGGAAATTATCGTCTATTCTTTTCTCATTCTTTTTAGTTTTTAATCTATTTATCTATAAACTGACAACTATCAACCAAATTTATTTCGGAGCTTACAGTGTGTGCTCTCGTTTTAGAGTCAGTCTGCTTCTTAACAGATCTGAAAGGTTCTGCAAACGGTATCAGACATTCAATCTCCAATTGGAAACTGAAATTTTTGTGCATACATTTTTTAGGTGGCGTTGAAGCATCCCTTCCTTTCTTTTTTCCATAGAAATTACTCATATCTAGTATCTCAACGAGGAAAGAAAAGTAGGGAAAAAGTTGATGAGATTTAAAGGGTGAGGAAAAGACAAGAAAAAATGAAAGGGATAGGGAAAGAAATATGAAATTCTTGAACAAGCAACAAGCTACGAGCTTACGATTTACGATTAGTTGATATATGTAGTTAAGTAAGTAAAAAATTGGATTTATCATAAGATGAAAGATGAAGATGGAGAATGGAGAGTGGAAGACAGAGCGGAGACCCTGATTTAGAATGTAGAATTTAGAAATGGAAGGGATGAGAAAGGGAAAA
The DNA here is from genome assembly GCA_034698265.1 of Sminthurinus aureus. Lineage (NCBI taxonomy): Eukaryota > Metazoa > Arthropoda > Collembola > Symphypleona > Katiannidae > Sminthurinus > Sminthurinus aureus. The sequence continues at coordinate 4,003 of JAQGBH010001947.1, forward strand.
GAGTTCATTCGAGGTCTAATTCTACATTCTAAATAATTCTTTACATATCTCCACATAAACTTATTACACAATACACAGCACAGTAGTTAGAGTACTTAAATCTGGTATGTACAGTAGACAGTAGCTGCGTTAATCAATAAGGGATAAAGGGATTACACACTACACACCGTACATTTGTAATGTGTAGGGACTAGGGACCAAGTCCCAAATATAGAAAATTCTATATGCCCGTACAAAATGTACAAAGTACATGTATATATGAAACAGTATGAAGGGAAAATGTACCCTGCTCATTGCACATTGTACATCCTGTCTTCTCCTTGTTCTTCATCTTCATCTTGTTCTTAGTTTAGAGTTTAGTGGAGCTTCTGTCTTTAAAAAATCAGGATGGGTGTATCTACTCCATGCTTACAAAAAAAGGAAAAATGTACGTAGATTTTTTAAAGCCATATTATGTATGTACATGTATATATTTATATGTATACAGACAGAGCAAAGTTAAGGTTCCAGGGTTTGAGGGTTCAGGGTACTTTTTGTTCTTGAGACTTGATTTCTTCCCTTGGTTTAGTTTGGTTTGGTTTTTTCTCTCTGGTCTGGTCTTCTTTTAGTTTTATCCAGTCTTCATTCCTTTTATATCGTAAGTATCATCATCATTTAGACAAGATATTAGATATTAGGCAAGAAACCAGGAGCTCAAATCTGGAATCTGGAATTAAAATGGGAGTAGAAAATAGGAGATGAAAATGCTACTGGAATCCAGAATCTAGAATCCACATCAATATCAAAATGTTCATTGTCTGTTTAGTTGTACATTGTACATGTATTGCAGAAGAGTCAACTTTAAACCATGAAAAAGCATCATGATATTATTTGATATTTGATGGAACAAGAAGCAAGGAGTGTAAAACATGATTTAATTACTCTGCCCTCCGTCCCTACTCCATACTCTGTACTCTGTATCTCAATTCTCAATCATAATAAATCATTATTATTTAATTTACATTCTTCATTACACTCTTTTATAAAACAGTGTACACTTTTCCACCTCAAAGAACCAAGAAAAACCTATAATAGTTATGATAACAACTAGAAAACCTGTGAAAACAAGCACCACCGAGCAACTCATTTGATGTTTGATTCTGATTCCCACATTTTGAATTTACCTAGAGAAACTAGAAACAAGAAATTCCCGTTTCTTGGTTCTTGGCTTCTGCTCTTTTGTTAACCAATTGTCCATTTTCCACTATTCCACTAATCCAGTCCAGTCCAGTTTCTATTCCAGTCCAGAGTCCAACTTTTTATCAATTTTAAAACGGGACTAGAAAATCTAGAAAATCTTGAAATTGGGAGTGAATCCTGTTTTCAGCACCATGGAAATTGATTTTATCAACGTGGTTTCATTTCAGTCCTTTTTTTAATCTACAATCAAAACCAGAACCAGACCCATTCAGACTCTCAATCACATTCGCATTCAGTTTGAGGCGAGCAGCGCCTGAATCTGAGTTTGAATTTGGTGTGAACCGCATCTGATACATATCTGATGAATATGAAACAAATAAAATAAAATTGGAGCAAAAACGTGTCTTAAGATGAAAAAGCCTGAGAAAAATCATCATTATAGAATCTAGAATCTAGAATGTAGAATGTAGAATCTAGCAGCACACACACTATGATTATTATTCATCCGGGTAGCTTAGGTCGGTGGCCGTTATCGCTCCTCTTCCGTTGTATCGGGCTCGGGCTCCATTGGAATTGCATGTGGTAAAGGGTGCCTTCTTATTTTATGGTTCTGAATGTTGTGTACATATTCATATGTGGCCGTTGATCGGTGATCGTTGTTCGTTGTTCCTTCCTCGTTGATCGTCGGTTGGTATGTGCCCTTTTGTTTGTGTTTGTGTTTGTACGATTGAGGATATTCATGTGAGTGTGACTCTCGTGAGGGGGACTCGTGAGAATTTGGAATGGCGAAATTTTCCAGTGTCAGTTCCAGCTACAACTCCAGTTCTTCATTACATGCACACTGTACAGTGTACAGTGTACAATGTACAATATACATGAGAACGCCAGAATACGACAAAGAACATACGTAACGGAGGAAATGCACAAAAAGTGAACAGAACAGAGAACAGAGTGAAGGACGCAACGTACAACGTACAGTGTACAAAGTACGAATAAATAAGTATGAGTACATTTCTATGTCGCATGCAGTATGTAATATACACATGAATGGATGGGGAGAGGATCTCTTTCGTTCTCTTTCTCTGCGAGTGAAACGATGAAGGATGAAATATCTAAATAAATGAGCGTGTGTGTGCGTGGATGTGTGTGTGCAATGCCAATGCTTAGAACACCGTCAACGTCCGTTACAGCGTACCGGTCAACGGTCAAAAAATGAATACGGAATGAAAACTTTTGCAAGCTTTCCCTTTTCCTTCCTTTTTATCACATTTCCTTCCTTATCTCAATCTACTCTAGACTCTAGACTCTAGACTGTAAACTGCAGGCTGCTGCCTGTCCTATCGTACTGGTATATGATGGGAAATTCAAATCATTATTGAGATTGGAATTGGAACTGGATTTGAGATTCTTCTTCATATGACCCGTGCTACTAGTACGTTTCCTCTTCAACCATCAACCGTCATCCGGTATCGAGGATTGAGAATTGAGCATGCACTTTTTCCCATCTTTCACATTTCACACATAATATCACGTGCACATTTCACTTCTTTCCCTGTTTCATTTTTTTTTCAAGATTCTCATCTTTCCCCATTTCAGCTACAGTCGAAACTTGTACAAAAATCATCGGTATTTTGAATTTTGATGCATTGATGAGGGATGGTTGCTGGTTGAGATTGTATATTTTGGCTTGAGCCTTTTGGACCTTCTAATTTTTCTTTTGTCTTTCAGTGAAAATCCAAAGAAAAGGAGAGAGAAAGAGTAAAGGGCAAAGCTAAACGGCCTGGCATTTTTATGCTTAGAATTTCTTATGTAGAAAATTGGAATTTGCTGACAAGACAAGGCTTAAAATATTCATGTATTTAGTATTTAGTTATGCTATGCTGTAGACTGTAGATTTTAGATAAATGAACCTTTAAATGTTCAATTTTCAATCCTGTTCTCTGTCATGTATAATAATATAATATAATAATGTAATGCACTTACAAAGTACAGAATGTATTATGTAGGACGTAGCGCGTGTGTCTAGTGTCTAGTGTATAATGTCCACAGCACATACATGATACATGCATACGTATTATTGTATTAGTGTTGAGTGGTTTCGTTTTGGTTTTGGCTTTAGTTTTGGTGTTCCAGTGAGTTTCACACTTGTAAGTTTATTATGTGTACCCAGTACCCAATATATAATATGTAATGCAGATATGGTGCATGAGCTCTGAGTGTGTGTGTGTGTGTTAATCTTGTGAAAAAGTTTCCCCTTATGTTATACATACATACTTCGCGTGGGAACGATAAGAATATCATAGTCATTCATTTAGAATGTACATATTCTATATTCTGTACTAATACTAATATTCATAAGTACCTAATATCTCCATTCTCCATTCTCCATACATTGAGACTTGAGACTTGAGACTGATATACTCTCACAGTTTGACCTGTCTCATCCTCAATCCTCCTCATTTTCTATTATCCATTACCATTTCCAGCTCCAGCACCAAAACCAACACCAAAAGCAAAGGCAAACCTCTGAGAACTGAGAGCTGAGAACACGAGGATTCTTTATCTATGTTACAATATGTTGGGAATTTATCATTTAGAAATGTGAATTAGTCCATTTTTGGCCATACAGGAAATCACACAACTCTTTTTCCTCCCTTTTTTTTCTAGAGAGAGAAAGAGGCGACAAAAAAGGAGAAAAAATTCACACACACAAAAAACACCTCATGGAATTTGGAATTTCTAGTTTCTATGTAGTTTGACGTTGAGGTTCATCTCAATTCTCAATCTTGATGTGGATGTCGATGTTGAATGTTGATTTTGGTTTTCAAGTTGTGGTTTAACTTTTTTTCTGAGAAAATCTGTGAGTTGAGGGTTGAGAGTCGAGAATCGAATTAATCAAATGATGAAATAAATGAAAAAATATGGGTGTTTAATATTGTACATGAAAAGCATAATAATAATAATGATGATGGTGTTGATGATGTACCAAAACCCGAAATGTAGAAAGTGAGAAACTTTTTTGTTGTATGTTGTATGGGGAGAGAATTTGTGGAATTTGGTCCGTTAAATGTTAAATCATATGTTGAAATGAAGAATGGATGGACCCTCGTAAATAAAGATGCTAGATCCAATATCCAGTATCCAGCATACAGTCAGTCAGCTAGATAAATAAATAAATAAATAAATATTTAGGAGAGGAGAAAGGTCGAGAGGGAGAAGAGATGGTGATTCAAGAAAAAGGAGAAAGATGAAAAAGAAAGATGAGAAAAATGTTTGACCTTTTGACACTTCTCCGTTTCAACTTTTCTCAACTTGAGACTCGAGGATCGGATGAAGATGAGATGAAATGTTTTTGGTGATATGTCTCGTTATGTTGTTGTTGTCGAAATTGGTAAGGGAAAGAGAGAGAAAAAAGTGGAGAGGATAAATATATGTGGATTTTCCCGTCGTGTTATATCAAAACACATAATACGCGGCATAAAACACCATATGTAATAATATGTAGATTGTAGATTGTAGATGTGTAACATTATTTGTTATTTAGTTTGAAGATGCCCACATTAAATTTTACAGCATGCATATAGTGATCTTTGACCATTGACCATCTCCACATTTCAAATTTCAATTAATTCTCTATTCAACTAGATGGAAGATACAAAAGATAGAAGACGATATCGTAGACACTAGACACATAGTACATACACCGTACTTCATACTACATATACATGAAGATCTCTTGTACATTTTTCTCATATTTTCCCACACAAATAAGTAAATAGATATTTTGTTGTCATTTTCCCAGTTCTCTCCTCTCTTCTTCTCTTTTTGGGGTTTGGGACTGTCGGAAGGAGAAGAAATCCAAAAGAAAAACAAACTTGTTACATTATTTCATTACATGATTTGGGATGGAGATCAAACTCAAAACTCGAGGTCAAACTTAAACTCAAGACTTTGTGTCATAGAAGGCTCAAAACTCAAAGGTCAAAAACTCAAAATGCAATGGTATTTCTTTCTTTTCGTAACAAATATTATTCTTTGCTCAACTAATCGTAAGAGTCGAAAATCTAGAATCCAGAATCTAGAATAGAGAGACAAGAGACAAAAGGCCCGAAAGTTTGAGATACCTGTGGCTTCCCATGTATGAAAAAAATACCTTGAACCCTCACATTGAATTGCATTGGATTGGATTGCACATACAATATTATATCACCTATGACGTACATGTAGTTTTGCCTTTGAATTTTGAATACGAACCAACTCAAAACTCAAAACAGGAGACTAGAGACTAGAGACTCCTCATACTGAGGCACTGGCACTGAGAAAAGAGAAAAGCCTCAGACTGTTACATACATTGTTGTGTAAAAAGAAAGGTCAATATTTGTCTATTGTATGGGAGAAGAAGAATTCGAATCCGATTCCCCATCAAAAATATGCGACGGCTACATATTCTACTGGAAATACATAATATGTAATATGTACTTGGACTTTGTAAATTTTCAATGAGATTGTTCCTTGAGGAATTTCATTTAAAATGTTCTCATACCATCGAATTGGTAATAGGCACTAGACATAATTTTTACACTATACTCTATACTCTATACTACATACTATTATAGCCGATGTAATCTACAATCTACTATACATGTCTTGTGTGAGATATCCTTATTAATATTATTACTTTAAAATTTCTATGGGAAGGATCCGACAAGAAAAAGAAGAAGAAGAAGCAGAAGAAGAAGGATCTCATCGTAAATTGAGAACAAGACAGAGAATATCGTTCTTTTTCCCTTTTGAACTCTAAACACCAAAACTCCAAAACTCCGTTCTAAACTCTCAACTCAGCATTTTCCTTTCTTTGGCCATTTTCATTGTTATACTTAGTGTGAGTGTACATATGAAGGCACATAAAGTAAAGTTTGATGGTGTAGACTTTAGACTGGCCCAGTCCCTTCTTTTTACATTTCGTCCTCGTCCTCGTCTTGGTCCTTAGTCCTTAGTCCGTCGGTCCTCGGCTACGGCTATCGTCTCGCGGTTCTCGGCCAGTTTTTAAGAAACCAAACCAAACCAAACCAACCTCGATGAATCTTTTCATTTTCTCTCCTGAGAGTTTAGAGCTTAGGTCTTGGAACCACGTCATTACCCTGCTGGTGTAATGTAATGAGTACTGAGTATTGAGTACTGAGGAGAATCCCTTACGCCACACAACAACTCATCGTCCTTTTTCCTCTACGATCAATATACTGTCTACCATCTAAGGTCTACAGTACAGTAGCCCATGTATTTATACATGGGCATCGTATGCTGTATATTGTATTATGAGTACAAGTGCCGCCGCATACTTTTCTTTGTCATTCAACAATATTTTAGAAATTTCTCCTTGTCCTTCTTCTACTATACAGATAGTCCATAGTTATTCGTTACTATGGAAACCCAAAGTACAAACTAGGACCACAGAACTGGATCCAGAGAACATTAATATTTAACTGGGAGTTGGAGTTGGACGTGGATTTAGTTTAGCTTTATTTTGGAGCAAGGATTACGAATGTATTACACCACACCACAGTCACAGTATGTTGTATGTTCTGTGTTGGGACCTTAGATTCTAATATTATGTAGAATCTAGAATCTAGAATCGAGTATGTACATTGCATACGAAAGAAAAAGAAAAAGAAAGAGAGAGAGAGAAAGAGAGAGGATAGGCAAGGACGTTCCCACGCTGTAAAAAAATTTTCGTCCAAAAAGTTAAAGAAAGGTCAGAAAGGAGCTTCAAAGCTTTTCTCTCTCTCTCTGTCTCACTCACTCACCATATCAACTGTGTATATGCTATACTATGTCTCTTTTCTCCCTGTACATTATATAAATTATACGGAATGCATATAATTGCCCATTTTTACTCTATACATGTTACATATTACATGTATAATGTACATTCTAATATAGTTTATACTAGATACTACAATACATATTCAACTAGACAGAACACAGATATATTCATGTGTATACTGAGGAGCAAACGACTTCATACTTCATACTCATGTAGCGAGAGAATAGAGAATACAAAATACAAATCCAGTTTCAAGTTTAAGACGAGGACAAATAAGACAATATACAATGTACGATGCATCTACAATCTACAATGTGTTGTGTGTGATGCAAAGGAAAGGAAAGGCGAGACAGAAAAGGATACCGAGAGAGAGACACAGACATTCAATTAAATTAAATGCTAGACTAGCACAATTAATAATTATGTGTATTTGATATCTAATGACTGATGACACAGGAAATTTAAAATGGCAATGACCACTTCATCATTGCACTGCACTGGAGTTTATGATGTGATTATGAATGAAAATGATCTACAAATCAACTTGATGATGATTCAGGTTGAAACTGAAACGGAAACCGAAACTAATGAAAGATCAAAGGGAACAAAATACAAAATGCATAAAAAGTTCCACTCGATTTTTGAATTTTTCATTTTTTTTGAAATGATAACAAGGTATTATAAAAATTTATTTTCATATTTCTTTTTTTAACTTGCGTCTAATATCTTTTTTATCGTATTCGTATTCGTAGTTTTCAGTGCGTTTTCATGACATAATATCATATCGTGTCATGTTTGAAACTAATATTATTAATATTTATAGTAGTATACAAATATCAAATACAAAACAAATATAATATAATAATAATGATAATAATAAATACATAATAATATTAATAATAGTCTTAGCTAGTACGTAATTTTTTGCACATTTTCAAATGTTTATGTATATTTTGCATGTGTGTGTGTGTGTGTGTGTATAAAGTGTAAATCATGTCAATATGAGTGTAAATTGTAAATATTAAAGTAAAATAGTATCATAAACCATAAATAATAAAGATTATCTTCATCGTCTGATATATTATGTAACATGTATGTATTATGTATATCGCTCCATCATAAAGTGTTAAATGTTAAATGGATAATTTTTATGTATCAGTTAATTTAATCTTCTTTTCCTCCTTGTGGCATTTAATATGGAATACTTTTACTCATATCAGTGTGTATTTGCCGAGTTATCTACCAACTACCAAAACCACCATAATAATAGCTTCTTGTTCTTTCTCAGTTTCCTATATATGAATTCTGAATCCTCAAACCTCAAACGGGTGTAAAAAGAGAGGTTTCATTAAAACAAATGTTTTATGTTTTGTTTTATGTACAGTGTAAAGTGTAATGAAGTGTAAATTGTAAATGTATGTTGAATGTGTGTTACATAAATATTAAATAAGTGTGTAGTTTTTGTTTCAGAATGTTCTCAGACTTCAAACTTTGTCATGATGAGCTTGATGAATGAGTCTATTTCTCTCTCTCTCACGCTTTTCACTATTTGTCTATAATATAATATAACGATTGAACATAATGATTAAAAATTGTATATGTAATTATTAATGATTTGTTCAGGACATATTAGTATTATTTAGATTATTATTTATATAAATATGTAGCAGTTTTCGTTTTATCAGTGTCAATAATCAGTATCAGCATCCGCATCAGCATGTATTAGTAGTAGTATATTATGATATATGATTATATATTATGATAATATAAATCCGACTAGATTTGTTCTTCTTTATTTAATCATTAAAAGTGAGTAGTAGAACCATAATATCGCTGAAACCTATGCATGGAGATCAAAATGTATCAAAACATAAAATTAGATTGTGCATTCAGAATTCAGAATGACTTTTAAAAAACGTTAGTGTCACCATAGTTACAAGCTAAGGATCAAATTTTTAAACGGATATATGAAAATTATAAATGGAAATGGAAATGGAAACGAATATTACCTAAAAACGCAGCTAAATGAAGTGCTGACCACCCGTCCCGGGTCGACAGTCTCAAATTTGCGCCGAGGCTTATCAAAGTACGTACCTGCAGACACAAAATTCACAGTTAGAACTTGAATTTTGATATAAAAAAATTTATTGCATTCTGTGGGAAAATGCCATTCGCATGTTTTTCAAAGGTGGATCATATGTTTCATTGTGAATATTCATATTGAGCATAAATTTAAACTTACAAAATCAATTCTATTAGCGATAATACTTTTATGTAGCAGTGTTAGACCTTCTTCGTCCATCGCTATAAACATTAAAAAAAAAACATTATAAATTTTTCATTACTGGTCAGCATAACTTTTCAAAAAAGTAAACATTACTTTTAGCACGTGAATCACGTGATATCTTCTCACCATTTATATTAGAATCATTGAGGAGCTTTTCTAGCTCGGCCAGTCCACATTTACTGTCATACTTCAAGGCGGATTGAAATGCATTCTGTAATGTTAAAATTCAATTAAAGAATTATTAAAGGTGAGAAAAAGAGACTTGAGTGACGATTCTCATTTAATCACATGCAAAAATTTACACATGGTCAAAACTTGCATGACATTTTTTCAAATGTTTCTACTTTCTACTGTATGTACAAATAAAACGGCATGTGCAGCTTGCAATCGCAAAAGCACGTGCTTTTATTAATGGTTGATGGTTTTTGACTTACCGATATCGATATTTTACTAATTTTGACATTATTATTATTGCTGTCGATTTTCATATTAGCGGCTAGACGAAATTTTTTTTTGATGAATGGATCGATCGATTTTGATGGACTCAGGTTGAAAGTTGAAGACTTTAAAGTGTTAACGTATTTATTTAAAATCACAAACTGTAATTATCAATATCAGTAATAAAAGTAAGTAAATTACGAATTTTTGTATAATCACAATTGAGTAATCTTCTTGTAATTGTATTGTGTGTATTTTAATTGCAGCTTTCCACTCTCCACTTTCTTCACTCCAAACTCCAAATTCCAAATATGTAATAATAAATAAAGAATAGAGAATATTCCGAATCCGAATTCCGGTCTTGAATTGTAATTTAAGCAAATGAATAAACTACAAACTATCAAGTTCTGTTTTCTACGGGAAACTTCATCAAGTGTTTCTTCAGTACAAAATCTCCAAACTTTGGTTTACTGGGTTCACGTAAAACTAGGATAGATGTTATAAAAATTCCACTTGATATAATATATTTTTCTTTGTAATTATTTGGGATTTCAACGCCGCTCATTTGTATCATTCACTTTTAATCACCAACTGCCTCAGAGGTGTTGAAGAATTGCTCACTATATTTTTGAAATCCAAAAATTCAGAATTCAGAGAATCAACAGGTCGCACTTTTCAACGGGATCTTTTCTCTTTCCACTCTTCAAATCTAGTCTTGTTTAATGACTAAAACAATCCAATCCAACAACCGTCAATCTTCAATCGTCCGTCCACCACTTTTCTCGTTATTTAACGGACGATTAAATAGTGACAATAATATTCTGATTCTTCTTATTCCGTTGACTGTTGCATGTGTGTGTAAAAAAAAGGAGAGAATCGGTTAATATTCTACAATCTACAATCTACAGTCCACAGTTGTCAGTTGGTGGTTCTTTGTTATCCTTTTAATTTTTTTTCTCCTTCCACCACTCACTCTGAGTCCTCAATACTGAATGCTGGTGTGGTTTGGTTTGCTTTAGTGTGTTGGTTGGATCGAGTATGTTTTTATATTTTGGGTTAGAGGTACTATGTTCTGTTCTTATACTGTATTGTGTATCGTATAAGTATCCAGTATCCACTCTCTACTCTTCACACTGGAATGGATTGTGGACGTTGAGAATGCAACTTTTAAACTCCAACTGACTGCTTTTTCCTCTCTCTTTCTCTTTCTTTCCCTTCGCCGGTACATTGGTATATATATATTCTTCTATACATAGAGAATAGAGACTGGTAACTGGTAGATATACCTATTGTATGTTTCATATGATATATTTTGTACATCTATACGATCTAGCGTAAAACTACCCCTGCCCTGTATTACCTACATATTCAGTATGCACATAAATGTTCCACTGTACATTGTACATACTAAATACATACATAGTTTTTATAAAAAGAGAGTAAGTTATTCCAATATCTAAATTTCATCTATCTCTCTTCATCTTCACACTTAAACTTGGTCTTGGTCTTGGACTTAAAGTACATAAGATGAAAATGAAAACGAAAATGAAGAGGCGCAGATAGATAGATAGATGAGTTGAGATGCATCCCTTGATTCTACACACATGTATTGTGTTTGATATAGCTCACTTTTTTCGGCATATGTAAGTACAATATACTAAACACGAAATACACTGTTTTTTCTTATGCATCTAACTGGAGAAAAAATGAGAGAGGATTTCAAGTTTCTTTGGTTGTACAATGTACATTGCGTATGATGTATCTATAAAGAACGAAGAAAGAGCTTATAACTTGTAAGTTTGTTGGGGTACATATCTGTACATTGTGCATAGACTTGTACATTGTACATGTTAGATGCATGTGGATGGGTTTACATTGTAGATTGTGGATACTAGATACTAGGTACATGGAATAAAATGCATAGAAATGCACAGTCGAGAAAAAGAAGAAGACATGGTTGGATGTCTGAGGATTGAGGATTGAGGATACAGAGGAAACTGACACCGACATTATGCTACTGCTTGTGACTAAACTATATTCATAAAATAGATATTCAAAATACTTACTTACTACTCTTCACTGTTCACTGTTCCTTGCAGAGTTCAAATCCAGAAGGATAATGGAAGAAAGGGAAGGAGATGGAGGATGGAAATATATTCCTATTTCTTGATTCTCGATGCTAGATTCTCGACTCAGACTCATCCTCAATAAGAAAGAAAGATGAGCACTTTTATAGACATTTAATACTTAATATTCTAGATTCTAGATTGTAGACACTTCTTTCTTCTTTATATCCACTTACATATTACATGTTATAATGTACATCGTACGTTGTACATTGTACTTCACGACCCAGACAGACGGAAAAGTGCATTTTCTTATCATAAAACAAGTACAAAAGTACAAGTAACATTTATATCTAACATATATGGCGTACATATCGTTATATGTTTAGTGCTTAGATAACAGGATGCATTCTTTCTGTACTCTATAGCCTATGGTGTAAAGATTGTCCTGTGGTGAAATGATGGAAAGAAGGGTAAAGTGTCTGATTCGCTATTTGTAAGACATGTGTAATGTGTAAGTACAATTGAGGCTTAGGATTTGGTACTTGGTTTGTCTCTCTCTCTCTTTCTGTCTTTCACACGCTTGTAAATTATTATTGGATATAAACGATGAATGAAATTAAATGAATCGGAAGCTCAAAATTCAACACTAAAAAACTACAAACTACAGTAGACACTCAAAGCAAAATAAATGAATGAATAAAAAACAAATAGATATATAGTTCCTAGATACAAGATACAAGATACAAAAGTCATTATTCACCACCTCAGTTTTCAACTCGGTTATCTGCGTGTGTCGTTTACACTTTACACCTTTTACCTTTTACAGTCAAGTTGGCACATTGTTGATGATGAGGAATCAAACGATTGAGCAGGAACAGCAAAAACCTAGGTATAAAAATCCCAGATCCCAGAGACACTTTAAAATTAATCCAAAGAATAGCAAAAAACAAAGAACAACGGGAAATATCAGTAAGTATTCAATTTCAATAGCCTTTTCATTTGATAATTGATAAATTCAGAATTCAGCCCATCTATGTTGTCTGTTGTTTCTTGTGTCAGGTCAACATTCTAAATCATCTGACTACATAATATATGAATACATAAATCATATGTGTATGCTTTATGACTCCTTTGATTACTGCAAAGATTATAATAGAAATATCCGAAAACCTATATTCTAGCTGTTCAGTTTTTACGACGGACAACTTTACTGACGGTGTGTATTGAGTATTGAGTATTATTGATTCATTTGAAAGGGAAGTTTAGGAAAGTTGAAAGAGAATGCAGGAAATACCAAATAATGAGTGACTGGCCAATGAAATTTGAATTTGTTTTGCCCATTGTGCTGACGATTGACCATTGACCAACTAGAAACTAGAAAGTAGAGCCAAAGACCACACAAGTAGGAAGTAGGTGAGAGTGTGGTGAATTGTGAAAAGTCATAATGTCACAAGTTTTACTTTATTTATTTCCTGAACTGTATTACGTCAACTGTCAACTTGATGTGAGTTCTATTGAATAAAATATTGACAGTTTCTCTATTTTCTTTATTGTCTCCATTTCCGACATCTCAAGTCCGAAGCAAACAATAAACAACTGGCAAATCTTAATTTGGTATGCAACATATAAAGTACCTATTACCATATTGTTTTTGTTTTTATTTTCCACAGGTTCTGTCGTTTGTACTAGAGTTTTTAAGAAGATGCAGAAGCTCATCATTACATAATTCATGAAATCCATATAACATATTATGACGATGCGGAAAATGAGTACAAACATGAATCAAATCGACGGCGTAGTAAAATCTGCTACATAATTTCTATCATCTTAATTGAGCATTGAGCATTGAGTCTTCCAAAATCTAAACGATTGTCCTATGACTTTCGTCTATGAATACGGAATAAGAAATTTAATTAGCGAGAATGCCTCATAAAATATGAAACTTACCTCAATTCCGACTTTCAGCCTTGTGCTGTTTTTGCTTTCCGTCTCACATCTCACCTATTTCTTAATTTTAGTTCCTAGTTTCTACTTTCTCAGGCGTGAATAAATATGACGAGGATTGATTCAAGCAGAAAGTTTCCGCAAAGACAGTCGATAGGAGAAAGTCATGAGTTGAATTGAGCGATCCATCAAAAACCAATACAATTACAAGCTTCAATATAATTACTTGTGGCTTGTGTAAAAATTCAAAATTCATAGTGAGCAAAATGTTGACACCGGCAGAGAACAAATGGAATTTCAAAGCCCTAAAAATTTGTGCAGTTCTCAACCTTCTTCCAATTAAAATACATGAGAAATCGGGAAAAATCCAAAGGCAACCGTCTAAAGCACGGGTTTTCATATGGAGACTTTTGTTTGGTTTCGCAGTTTTTCATTTGATCTACAGTTCAGCAGTTGTTATTCAATCCATTTTAGAGCCAGAGCTCTTTGGTTGGGACTATTCTATTGTACAATTTGGACATTTGATGGCTTATGTTTCCTGGTACTTCACCGGCTACTGTCTCTTTATAAAAAATGGCCCAGAAACTGTCATGATCTTCAACCAACTGTTTGTTATGCATGCAGACCCCACTACAACAATAACAAGGGAGGAAAGTATCACTCTATGGGAAATTGAAAATCAAGATCAAGGTGACACATGGTTGAAATATTTTAATTGTACAGTTTTCCGCAAATTTTGCTATTATCCTCTGATGAAAGTTGTAAATTATGTGGTTTATCAATTCTATTCTACAGGAACAGTTTCAGTTACAGCTCCGGTGCGAACAGAGTCAACAAAGACAACAGCATCAGTTTTTGTTCGTCCGCTGTTCACATGGCCCCTACAATATTCTTTGCATGAATTAATGGCAAAATTTCTTTCATTTGCTCTTCTTGAAACTCAAGCCGGAGCCGTATTCATTTATTTTTTGCACCCGAAACTCCTGTTGTCTTTTCTTCCTGAAGAGTATCAGAATTGGTACAGTTTTTTCCTTATATTAGTAGTTCAATTATTTATTGTGACACTTAACCTTGCCATCTGCCTCTTATCTGTTCTCATTCAACTGGAATTCTTCAGCAAGTGTCAACTTGAATTTGAACAACTTCATCTCCAACTCAGGTAATTCAAAATATCATAAAAGAGCTTAGATCAAATTGATCGTACTAGTTATCGTTAGTAGTTTGATGTTTGATGATGATTGGCAATTATTCTTATATTATGTTTCAGACACCTGGTTGAAAATTTCCAAAATCTCGTCACGCGTGACCTCAACCGAGAAATTCAGATTATCCGAAAGATTTTGAGTGAGATGAGAGAACTTGTCCTTTTCATTGAACTATTTAATCGAACCTTCCCTTTTGTCATTTTCTCTTTGAAAATCTATTGTTTGATGTCTTCCATCGTCTTCTTTGTCTTTACAATTCGTCATTTTCATGAATTTCCAATCCTCACCTTTTTCTTTTTCCAAATCGGCGTTGCCTTGACAATTCTCTATTCGATCATGTATCAGCATGCATTTTCCGTTCCAAGTAAAATGGAAGAACTGAAACAGGAAATCCTTCAAGTTGCTCAAAATTCAGCTTCCGCATCGGAATCAACATTTGGATCTCAATATTCAAGAAATAAAAATTTCTGGGCTGAAGTCAACAGCGAAATCGGGGGATTACGAGATGTTGGGATAAAAGTCGGAAGATTTCACAACATGGAAAGAGAATCTGTACCAAATTTTGTGGATTTTGTAGCAAGGCAAGTCGTCAGTCTACTTGTTACATTTCCTGGATAAATTACAAATACCTACAACCTACATATTACAATAGTTTCTAATGCTTTATAAAATAAAACAATGACAAAGGACAAGAGTGTACAAATTATTTTATAGAGCTGCGATTAGTTTTACGTTTTTATTTCAATATTTTACTTTAATGTACTTTATACTTGATACAGTACCAAAGTATTTTTATTATTTTTTTAGGTGTCGTAGGCAACACCATATTATCTAATTTGGTTTTTTTTGTTGCCTATATTGTATAGTAGATACTAGATACTAATGATATACGATAACATGTAGGTATACTTACATTGTACATTTTACGTTATCCGAACTATTTATCCTTACGCTTAATAATTGCAATTTTTAGATTGTAGTTTGTAAGTAGTAAGTAAGTGTTATATAATGTGCAATAGGTAATAATTGGTGTGTAAAGAAAATGTAGAGTAATTAACAATATTATAACAATTTTTGTGATAATACAGACGAGAGCTAGAGAGTAATAATAAATCTTGGATATTTATATTAATACATATATGTATTATGTATGTATGTATGTGCTGAACAAAACAAAAACGAGAGAGAATACATAATAAATATAGTAATATGAACATGTTTTTGGCATCGTGTAAATATTGTATTGTATTGTGTATACTTGATACTAGGCATTACGTTAGACACTAGTTGGACGACACTTTGTAGCTTGTAGCTTATAGATTATAGAAATTATTATATCTTATAATATATAATATATTTACGGTTAGGTGCTAAATTGTGTAAAGTGTAAATAATACATAATATGTAAAGTTCAGATTTCACAGTTCACAGTGTAAAAATTATTTTCTCGTAATCGTATGTATAAAACGAAGAAGAAAAAAACGGTCATCTTACAGAAATAGTAAATAGTATAATATAATGGAGATAAATAAAAAGAGTTAGATATTAGATATTAGAGTTAGACAGATCGCCATTGTATGACACGGACAAAAAATGCCACAATTGAGGAAGCTGGTTGATTACTCTCATATTCTGCCAGCACAAGACAGTCATTATGCCTTCCACTGTTCACAACTATTCCAAATAATTTGCACACTTTCCCATGGACTGTAATAGAGCGGTTTAGAGGATCCAAACCCGCATGAATAATACTTGTTAGGTTATAGTGGTGACGAAAAAAGCTGGAATGTAAAAGAAAAAGACAACAGACATTGGTTTAGTATTTAGCAAAGATTAGAATTTATTTAAAGTATATAGCTAAAAAGAATCAATTTGTAATTTATAAATGTTTATAAGAAAGTGAGAGATGACTTACTTTTGTCTCATGACATCAGTGAGGACGAGACCACTTTTACTTAATCTGAGGTTAACGAGGACGGAACGGTCATTCATTTTCCTTGAAACTGACCGCTGAATTGCCTCTTCTCCTGTAAGCATCTCCACGTCATTTGTCCCCATGAACTATAACATTTTAAATTCAGTACATTTCACACGTCTTCAAAATTCAAACTTTGGAAAAGATGCACAAAATTCTCAACAACTTTTTTCTATAAAACATAAAACACGGGAATGTTTTTTTGAACAGGATTGAATTAAGCGTTAAATCTCACCAGCAACTGACATGCTGCACCCTGAGACAGTAATTTGCTAAAAAAAATGAAGCAAGTAAGTAAAAAACGGTTAATCAAGTAAATTATGTCATACACACAGTTTCAAACAGTTTAACTATTTTTCAATAGATTTTCTTTTTTCTGATATAGAAACTAAAAAAATATGTAGGTACCTTGTAGTTGACTGACTCAAAGTAGTCGGGATTAAGTTGTCATCGGTAGGTAGTCTTAATTTCACAGGGAGAGCTAAGGGTTGAATTGTGTGTGCATATACTAAAGCACTAAGGGAACCTAAAATTTTATAAGAAATAAAAATAATTATTACTGTACTGATCATTTTTTTATAAATTTAAAATTTAACATTTGTCATCTTTTAGCATCACAAGTGAGATTCGGAATATAGAACTTGACTTACTAAAAACGGGTTCAATTGCACTGCCCCGGATTTTCACTCCACTTTTACACGGTTCAATAAGGAAGTGACGAATATTATGCTCATCAAATTTGCCTGGATGAAGAAAGGAAAGGTTTAATATATACGTCTTTTTAACTAATTGGTAAATAATGAAAATCAAACTAAAATAAATAGTCTGGAGCATATATATATATATATGCAGTATGCTCTTCTTGTAGTGTACAATATGGAATATACATATGAAAAATAAATAATAATTAAAACTAATTGTAATTAAGTAACTAGGGCCGGATTTTGCTTACCCGCATATGCACCCCCATCCGACCTAATTGCCAGACCATATGCACCAGGAAATGAGTCTATGTTTCCATAACAAAGATAAAAATGAAAACGTATTAATCACTATAGAAAATCAAATTCATAATTCACTAGACATTTAAAATTCAAATAAATCTTCAACAGTAGTCATGACAAACAGTAGAAAAAGTGGGAAGGGAGAAGCTTATAGAAAAAAGAATTGTTCCATTACTTGAATTCCTTATGATAAAAGTTCCGATGGGTTGATTTGCAAGTGCGTTTATTGTCTCTTCCCGTGATGCATTAGACTTATACCATGCTGTAAACGTAAAAGATAAAGACCATTTAATATTTTCTATTCTCTCTATTTAATAAATAATGAATAATGTGATTAGATTATTTAAAAACACGTAATTAAATCTGTGCAAACCTGTGCTAGTATCTACGGTAAATTTCATATCCTCTCTCTCTTTTCTAGTATACATAATTTTGGCAATTTCATCTAATTCTTCATCTGAGTCGTCATCAGTTGTGACTGGGACAGATCTTGATGGAGTGGAGTAATTACTGTAATTTTAAAAAGAACATTTTAGCTGAATTATTATTCTGATCATTCCCATTTGTTAAAATTTCTATTGTTAAAAATTAAAAAGTATGGATAGAAAAAACTAGGCAAAAAGGTACATACTGCATTGTTGTGTATCCTCTCCTTTGAACATGAGCTTCTGCATGTCTACTTGCGGATTTATTCATGTATGGAGTGGGCGGGGGAGCAGGGAACCTAGGTGTTTCGGATAATACTTGTTGATGTAACTGCTGCTGTTGGATTTGTATTTGAATCTCACGTTCTCGTTCAATGTCAAAGGGAGGAGGAGGGGATTTTTGTCTAATGATTTCTACAGGTATATGTGTTTCTTTTGGAGTCTCAATACTTTGGCTTTGATTTTCTCTTTTGGCACTTAAATTCCTTTGTTTGAGTTCAAGTAGCCAAGCAGGAGCGGGTTGAGGAGAGTCTGATTTCGTCATGAGTGGATGTTGCTGCCTGGAAATTTGAAGCAAGAAAAAAGTTTAGACATTTTAATTAATAAGCAAAATAATAATTAGAATCAGCTATCAGATTTTAGCTTTGTCATAATTTTTCAAAGAATATGATTACAAGTATTTTAATTATTAAAAAAATATCCTTACCTAATTGATCCCGAGCGTTTTAATTTCAACTTATTCATTTGTTTAGCAAGCCACTCATCTGAATTGGGATCCTCAAAATTTCCACTACTAAATGACCTGGTGTACTTCACTTGTCTCCTACTACTAGCACTACTACCACTACCACTACCATTAATATTATTGTCATCTCCAATATTGGCATGAAATTTGGCATTAGCATCTTGAAATGCACTCCAATCTCTTAGACGATTAATCTCTTCTTGGCGTAATTGCATTGCGGATTTTTCATGATATATTGCAACGTCTCTGTCTCGATCAGGCAGAGGCATTTGAGTCCATGTTATTGGAGAAGCATCATACTCAACGGTAACTTTTGACCAAGATTTTGGATAATCTTCACCTTGACTTTGATTCTGGGTCTGGCTTTGATTTTGGCTCTGGTTGTGGATTGGACTTTTGTTCTGAATTCGACCATTTTGTTGTTTTTGTTCTTCATTTGATTGTGGAGTTTGTTGTCTAGTTTTCCAATTTATTGGTGTACTTGAAAAAATATTACTTGTGTCACTACTATTCAACCAGGACGGTGATGATGAGGCGGAAATTGGAGAAATTGCAGGTTTAGTATTAAAAGAATCACTAATGTTTGTTTTATTGTCACTGGTTTTGATATTAGATTTGGCACTTGTACTTGTACTGCTACTGGGTTTAAAATGATTATGTGGATCATTTTCAATTCTCAAAGGATTCCATTCTTGTGTTGTGGAAGATCCATGTCCATGTCCGTGTCCATGACCACCCAATTTATGCCGGTTTTTCAATATGTCATCCTGAGTACAATAGCGGAAGGCAAGCCCATCCTCTCGAGCATGATAAGGAACATCATGGATCGTGGAAGCCTCTTGAAGTAAATCATTGACAAGACGATCAAGGTCCTTCATTTCTTGCTCTTTCTATTGTATTTTTATTTAAATAGAAAACAAAACAAAACAGATTTAGATTTGGATTAAAATCAAATTTTTATTCACACATTTTACTTTTCACTTTCACGCTGTATTTATTTACTTATTTACTATTTGTCGCATTGCAGATTTGATATGATCTTAGACACAGGATACGGAAGAGAGAATCAAAGAATTATGTACGTCATGTTTAATAATAAACAGATGCGCGCAGAAATGGGTAGAAAAAAACGTGGTTTTTTACTCAATGTACTTATGTATTGTGTATTTAAATATGTATAATATTTTCACATGTGTGTGGGAAAATACATAAATAATAAATATGAATGAATGTACGTCTACATAAACAAAAGTATATAAAAGTGGTTAAAAATATTATGTACCTTATCAAATTCGGCAGTGGAGAGTAAAATGTCGTTTGTGTCGTCTCGTCGTGTCGATTTTGAGGTTAATACCGTTAATTTTGAATTTTTGTCTCTATCCTTTTCCTTTTGTGATTGTAATTTTGATTTTGATTGCAAAGATGATGATGAGGATGATTCCTCCACTTTTTGATCTGATTTTTCTCTTTCTCTTTCCTTTTGTTTTTCTAATACTTGTTCGGATTCTTGCTGTTGTCTTTGTTTTTGTTGATATTGGATTTGAAATTGGATGTTGTCGTCTTTTGGTTTTTCGTTGTCGTTTTCGTTTTCTTTCACTTTCTCTCTCCTAGCTGTTGGTGTTGTTGATGACGATTTTGATGTTGATTTTGACTGTAATTTAACCTCTTTGCAGTTCAACGTCCCGCTCTCGATTTCTGTAAATTTTACAATATCTATTTTTAAAATAAGTAGGATTTCATTTTTTTTACTCCTTTATAGTTTTTTACATTTTGGCAAACTGCCACCATCATCATCACAACCACACACATATCACACACATTATATATCAAACAGTAGTTCACTTACTCAGTCACACACACATATAAAGATCACAGACACAACTTAGTTTTAACTTCCTGGGACTTCTTTTTACTATTTTTTACTACAAGTAAATATCTCTACTATCTACTGACTGTCTGAAGATCGACTTGAAATGAAAAACTTGTTCAGACACCCGGAGATATTGTATCTTGTGTGTTTAGAATTTATATTTGAACACTATACATCTAGTTTATCTTGTATCTAGTATCTAGTAGACATTAGACATATTAGAAGACAAGTAAAAGAGGAATAGAGAGCGAGGAATGATAAAAGTATAATAATATCCTAATATTTTTTTCATACTCAACATTTATACTTTATACTCACCTTGATGATTCGTTGTCGTTGTCGTCTTGGTTGTCTGTTGGATGCCCGAAACTTTTTTAGGAGGGAGATTTTTTTCCGGGTTTTCTATTACAGTTGGTTCATGTTGATTTTTTGTACTTGTACTGTAAATTAGTCTTGAAGTATCAGAATACCTGTCGAATCTGTCCAGCTCAAGCATGATAAAAAAGACATTTAAAATCACTATGTAATATGTAATACTTATCTACAATTTGTTATCTAAAAATATTCACTCACAAAAAAAATAACATATATATCGATAGGTAATTTCTATTTTCTACATATTTGATCACTTGGATTCAAAATTCGAGCGTGGATAGATAAATAAGGATAGGCCTTTTCCTACATAGGTGATAGGTAAGTAATATAATGAGCCACAAGCTATTCAGTCTTCATTCGTCAATATGTAATATCAAACATGTACAGCGTACAACCTACAGTATGTTAGTAGATATTAGATATTAGACAGTACATCAGTACATGTCACAGATTTCTAAAAACAACTGTAGAAATTCCTGAAAAAAATCATAGGAGAAAAAAAAGATAGGGATTTTATTGACGAAAGAGCGAGGAGGAGGAAGGATATTTATTCATTCAATGAATCTATTGTATTCTATTCTTTTGTATTGTCGTCATTCATTATTCATTATGCATTCATTTGTACTTTTACATATATTATAGAGAATTTGATATTGGCTAACTTCTCTGCTCTTTGCTCTCCTCTATTCTCTTTGTACTATATGTAGTCTAAACTCTAAACTTCACTTACCTAATTCAAGATTCATAGTCCTACGGATTTTATGTGTGCTGTGTGGTAAGTGCTAAACACGTTGGACAAAGTATCTATAAAGTGATATAAAAAGATCAAGAAAGTATGTAAGTACAGAGAGGGTATGCATTATGCATGATGTATGATTAACGAGGCTCAAAGGCTCACAGAGGATAATATACAAAGTATAATATACATTTTTATGTGTAATGCAAGAATAACTGTGGGGATTCAAGATCATCTCAATGATGATGAAATGATACATATTTTTTCCCAGTTTTACATAGACACATTGTAAAAAAAAGTCATTTCATAATCACGATTCACGATACATACAATATACAATGTACGCACATAATCATATGTACAACAGAAAACAAAGTATAATAGTAATATACAAAATAACAAATAACAAGACAATGTTGCTCTTTTTTATATTTTGTATTTTGTATGTATATGCCGATCTCTCTTTCTCCCTTTTTTGCAGTGTAAATACTAGTATTCTATGTAACCTAATGCTACACACTACAAACTACACACGTGAAGAAAAAAAATATGAGTGGGGGCGACATTACATTAGACTACTTTACTTACAGATAGTTCACTGGCGTATCAAGTTCAGAAAGGCGTGGAGAAAAATTATTAGGAAATTGGGAGAAGGTTGAAAAATCTACATACACAACACAGAAAATACACTGACATATTATATTATGATTATACATTATACATGCAACATATATAGTATATGTTATAGAGGTATATTAGAGCAATATTATTATTTATTAGTTAGGAGACTAACCTGAGATTTAGATAAGCATGATGTCGGATGTCACATGTAACAGGTATATATATGATCTGATTTGGTGAGATAACGGAGAGAGATAAACTGTTCAAATATTTTTGCACGCATATATAAACAAATCGTCATATTTATTATACAAATTATGATTAGGAATTAGGACCGGTCCATTGCATTGCATTTTTGACTACAATCAATATAATAACAACAATACCAATAATATTTAATAGTTAAATGTAACAATAATTTTGTTCTTTAGCTTTTAGCACTAAAACTTGACACTTTTCACAGATTTCATTGTCATCAATATCTCATTTCATTTCATATATCATCATATCATATCTTACATTTGCATTCATAAAATAATGCTAATTAATAATTATATGTACCACCAATCACATTCAATATTTTATGATTCCAATTAAGTGAATATACTGGAATCAGTAGAATAAAGTATAAAAAGTTACCAATATATACCGAATACCGGTACATTGTTTTACTTATATATTTTGATCGCTTCTCATGGTTGATTATCAAACTTTGATATCATGATTTTTTAAATAGCTAGATACTTAATTGTAAGACTTAATTCCTCAATATTATGACACTATAATGTATGTACACCTACATATACGATTTTCAGTGTGGTAAAGTCCATTTGTATTTGTGAGATACAGTTTTTTTAGTTGGTTGCTTAAAAGTTGCCTAAAACTAGAAAGTAGGTAACTTTATTTTGATTGAGACTGCTGCAATATTTTGATTGCATATATAATATATTATCCTCTATCATAATAATTTAATATTACTATTGTTTTGTTTTGTTTTACATGTTTTCCTAAAGGACCCCGCACGCTTTATAAAGGAAAATCCCCCCCCCCCCCATCCGATTGGGCTCAAATTTTGCACAGAGGTACTCCAGACCACCCC
>JAQGBH010001948.1:0-27777 GCA_034698265.1 Sminthurinus aureus
ATTTTTATTTTATGGATAACAAGGATAACGAAACTTTATTTTTGCGAGCTTTCGGTCACGAGATGTTGACCATCGTCAGGCAGAACAAAGAATCTTAACAAAGAAGATTACTTTTTACTTTTAATTAATTTACTTAAACTTTGATTTTTATTTTTTATTATTACTCTAAAAGAGGATTTTTACAACACAAAAAAACTGCAGTAAAAGGAAGGCAGAAGAGAGATACACAAATATCATCAATTGGCAACCTTGTAAAAAATCAAAAATCAATTAGTTTTGTATCATTGCTTATACAACAAAAATAACAACAATAAATAGTAAACACAATAATAATAAGAATATACTCATCGCTTGTCTTATAGAACTTAAAAAATGTATATTGTATTTCATTTTTCACGGCGAATTAAGAAAAAATATTTAAATTTTCTCAAGAGGAGTATTAATTAGCTTTATTTTAAAATCCTCACGTTTATGTACTAAATGTAGTTTGTTTATTTCTCTAATAAACACACTAATGTTTATTAATTTTTTCGTTTCCTCCTGTATTGGGTAAGGATAAAATCACATTGGTTTTTATTTTTTATTTCTGGATTTGAAGAGAGAAAAAGTGAGTAAGGATGACTAGTTGCATTCATTTTTTGCCACAACCTTTGCAACCTGCACATTGTACGAGATATTTTGAGATCTGAAAAATAATCAAATAAATAGAACAAGAATGTCAAGAATAGTGAAAAAACATATTATATCTGTATTTGCAAGTTGATTATTTTTATTTGCAAATATATCATAAAATAAGTACAAAATAACTTACGCAATTCATTATTCAGCAAGGGAAAAGTGGTAGTGGTGGAGAAAACAACACGAGCTTTAATCTCATCCTCAAGAAACTCATTCTGTTCCGTTAATAATTTCTCCTGTGTTGGATTTGAGTCACCATGTTTTTGTCTTGATGTGCTTGCATTATTGTTTTGAAGTGACATGTTTTTCAGAGAAGTGAATGTTTGGTTTAGATTTAAGGTAGCCGAGTAATACGAGATGAATCGTCTTTCATCCGTAAGATAAGTAGGAGCAGAAAAGGAAGACTGTTTTGTTTTAGGCAAACTGGTACTAGTAGTAGAAATTATCTGTAGGATTGAAACACTGGAATGAGGTAATCTTGTAGTGGGAGTACTAGCAGTTGTAGTAGTAGTAGTACCAGCAATAGGAGGCAGAGCTCTAATTTTTACTTGATGCAGAGATGTAGAAATGTGTAGAGAAGTATTTGATACAGGAGACAGAACTGTAGACATTTCATTTTTCTTAGTTGATGCTTCCTTCTCAAACAATCTTGTTTTTGTGTGAGATTCTGTCAAAAAGAGGAATAAATAAATGAATAAATATAAACCCCATTTTTTAATATTGATGATTGGTCAGAACTGAATGAGCAATTATAATTTGCAATGTATACATTTTTTTGTTTTGCGAGCTACTTACTGTAACCATTCATAATTTCCAGGCAATGATTGGTTCGTTTTGCACACATTATTGTTTTTTCTGCATCACTTGGTTGGCAAATAAATTGTAAATCATACAGAATACAGAACGTTTGCCCTGCATTAGTGCATAGCTCGCACTCTTTTTTTATGTTTTGTGATTGAACCAAAGAATAAAATAAAACGAGAATTGCTACAATTTTAAACATTTTACCGTTTCTTACTACTACTACTACTACTATTGTAATCCGTGTGATAATCACGTTCTTATTATAAGTTAAATGTTAAATTATGAAATGAACAGTCTTTTTTGTACAATTTTGTGTATGGATCTACAAATTACAACTGCAATTGGCTTATTTCTAAATGTAACTAATTCTGACTTGATAGCACTGGTACGAAATTTCCCGAATCAAGAGTCAAGATTTTTTCCACATTCCACATTACACAATAATCAACAGTTGAGAAACCCGAGTCAAGGGATATGAGACATAGCTTTGTTCTAAGAAGAGAGAAAACAGACAAAAGAAGAAGAAGAAAAACAAACCAAACATTATTTTATTTTTAGAGAAGGAATTTGTCTCAGGTTTCAGTATTTTTCTATCACTTTAACCATTCAACTTATTGCATTACTTATGTAACTTGTATGCTGTTGGTTTTCATTTTGAACCATAAAATGTGTATATCTGTTTTACATATCATCAAAATGTTGGCATGGAAGTATTTACCCACGTGAGCACAATTTGATTGTACTTTATGAATAACATATTGCACTGCATTGCCTTTGTTCAATTATCATTTATCATTTATCATTTACCTATAAGTACATTTTGTCTTTGTCCCTCATACTCCATCAATTTGTCACTTTGTTTGAAATTTGAGTAAAGAAAAAAGAAGAAGAAGAAGAAATCATATTTACTCTCAATTCATTATTCTATTTTACACATTTTATACTTTGTAACTCGTAAGTTGTTAACTTACTACTACAATGAAGTGCTCAAATTACTCAAATTGTTATGATTGTATTATTAACTCATGTGCTTGGTCTAAAGTGTACCAAATCGGAACGAAATGTGTACCTCGGACATCAAAATATGGTCTAAAATATGGTTTCTTTTTCGAAAAATCAAGGTGAGAATTTACAACTTTATTATACTTTTTATTTCATTTCCGATTGCCTTGATTTGCATATCTAATGTTAGTATTTTTTGTCAAAGTGAGTGCAATCCAAAGCTAGCAGCAATGATGAAAAATCATCTTGAAATGGCCATTGACTCAGACTCGTCATCTTCATCACTTGTCTGGCTCTTGGTACTTGTAGGTATGTTCAAATAAAAAATAAATGTTGAGTATGAGCAGAGAATATAATATTATATCATGATTCTCATAATGAATACTAATTTACATTCCAAGAGAGAGAGAGAGAGAGAGAGAGAGAGAGAGTAAAAAGTACAAACATGAGAGAAAAATCATTCGCGAAATACATTCGCGAAAAATGAAATTTTACTCTTGATTCCTTGACATTTGACTTGAACAACTTCAGGAATAAATAGTTGAACTTTTTTCGCACCCCGTTCAAATCTATAGATTCTAGATTTACATTTCCAATTTCCAATTTAACTTTCAACTTTTAACTAGCTTACACAGTTTGACAGATTTTTTGTGAGCTAGGAATCGTGAATATTTTTTATTCCTATTTACAAATTATAGTAAAACATATTGTGGTAAAATTTGTTGGAGTGTGTGACTCGCAATGAAATGCTGTGTGCTGATGTGAGGAGAAGAAGGAGGATAAAATTGTCAAGAGCACAAAAAGCTGACACATCTACTTACTTAAGTATTAAGTACTTAATTCATCTTGTGTTACATTTGAAGGCGGTTAAATAATAATAATAATAATAATAAGAACTACACACATCTCTGTACCACAATTCAACTAGTGTAAATCATAAATCCAAATCTTTAAATGGAATAAAAACTTGTCAAAATGACAGTGACAAAAGTTCGGTCAATGTGTATTGTGTGTAGTGAGGTTTTTGAGTGTGAGGATCAAGAAAATCAAAAAACTTTACCCCCCGTTCTGCTAAATAATATGTGAACCATTTTCATGAGATAATTTTACGTTACTCCAGCCAAATGTAAAGATATCTTGGAATTTTACAACGAGGATTATGAAATCCCATTTTGTTTGAGATGTTGGTAAGTAAATACAGAGTAAAAAGTACAGAGTACACAAAATTGTATCATTTTATTAATAATATAATATAGATTTTTACCCGTTGAATGTTGCTAATAATTTTATATGATTTTACTTTTGTCCTCCAATAAAAACTACAGGAATGATATTGCGGAGCTCTTGATCTTTCACAATAAACTACAAACTCTCCTGGAGAAAAGTGGAAGACTTGAGGGCAACATTTCTGTCACTATCGTCAACACAGTTGCCAACAAAAAGGATTCCATACAAAATGAAGATGTCAAACATAATAATAATAATACTAGTCAAATTTAGTACAATCAATTTCCAATTCCCAAAAGGAGGATTCCAAGCAAAATACAAATTGTTCAACTCATTGTGATAATAATAAATGTGAATCAACAGAAGCTGTTCAATCTTAAGTTGAAATTAGGTTGAATAATGATGATGACGACGACGACATAATAGAAATCAAGCATGAAAGAAAAAGAAAAAATAGAACCAGAACTAGTCATAATAATTGATGATGGTGAAGGAAAAGAAGAAGAAGAAGAAGAAGCGGATAATACATCTCAAATTAAATCTCAAACTCCAAGTGCTCCAAATGAAGAGATGGAGAAGCTGAAAGAGTTCAACATTATTTACATCAAGTCCGTCCACGATTAAATTAAAAACTTGAGAAAATATATCGCACAACGTAAGTTTTTTTATTACAATTTACTCTTTGTAATTTTAATTAGCAATTATTACATTCTAACTTTTACCTAATTCCATGTCTCTAATTTTGAATAATCCATTTGTTTAGGTTATTTGCCAAAAATACAAGTTGTGGATCTGAAAGATGAGCCAGATAATATCAGAAGTAGGAATTTGGACTATGACGGTCTCATTTTGATTGATGATGATGGGCCTGAAAGTTGTAGTAGTGGTGGTAAAAATGGTGGTGGTCTGAGGCTAAATAGTGACAGAAAAAAAATCAAAAGAAAGTAAGTATTTTTATTTTTTATTATTATGTGGATTATGATTTATGATGTTTAATATTAATTCATGTGGTTGATTTAAATGCTATAAAAATATTATTAATAATTATTATTGTTTTTGCAGGGGATGGAATTATGGTTTAAAATGGATATCAGTTGGAGTGGAGCGATTTAATGGACAAACACAAAGAACGTGGTTGTACGGCGATGGGAAATGGCCCGTAATAGAAGTTCAAGGGCTGGAAAATGGTGTAGAAAATGGATTTAGATGTGGAACATGTGATCAAATGAGACAGAGAAAAGTTGACATGGCTCGACATATTTTAGACTGTCGTAAGTATAATAATAATTAATAATAATATATTTTGATTTTGATCGCGTGTATTTTTTATGTGTGACAAAATATTTGACAGAAAAATTGTTACTACATTTATTAATGTGTGTAATATGTATTAATATGTAAATTACGAAATGTTTTTTTTTTTTTTTAATATTGCAGATTCTGGTCCTCGTACAAAAAAATTAGGATCTCATCAGGCGTTCAAGTGTAATTTTGGGGGTTGTAGCATATCTTTTGTTAGTCGTGCTAGTCTTCAACTTCACCAAATGAGAAATCACAGACAACATGAAAAGAGGAAGCGAGGAAGACCATTTAAATATTCCAGCAGTCAATTTAATTCTGTTCATTCTTCTGTTGCGGTGGCTAATTGTGTGCAATATGCAAATACCCTGAGAACTGAGGCGAACAATGCAAAAATAGAAGAAGAAGAAGAAGAAATGGAACGAGATGAAATATTTAATCCAGTGGTACATTTAAAGACTGAGGTTGATTTGTGGACTGACTCTGCTGCTGCTCCGGATTCAGTAGCACCCTGGAATGATTTTAATGTGGTCAATCCGTGTATTTCCTTTGATGCTGCTGATGCTGTTGGACAAGTGGACAATCTGTCTTTGGGGACGGAAGTTGCTGTGGAATTGGCAGATCCGATGGATGAAGCCGAAGGGATTTTTCATTATTCTCAGTGGTCGTACGCTCAATTGGAGGATGAAGATGCACTTCGATGTCTAAAATGCGGAGGAAGTGAACCGAGTCACGAGCAAATGATTCTACACATACAAAATACACATGAAAAGAAGCTCCGCCAATGTAATTAGCACTATTGCACATTTTTATTATCATGTTGTTTTATCAATAATTTTTGTGGTGCTACTTATTATTATTGACTAAACATTTATGATAATAATAATTATTATTATTCTGTTTGAACATTATTTTTAGATGGAAATTCAATGCTGACAGAAGAGGACAAATATCTAGTTGACGACACGGAAAATGAGGATGGTGAAGATGAAGACGATGTGGTGGATAAATTTGTGTGTGAGTATCCAAATTGTAGGAAATCATACAAGACGGAGGGGGGTCTTATTTATCATGCCAAACTCCACTCTGGTTTTCTCGTAAAATGCCCAGTTTGTGAGTTTTGCTGCACTCGCGACGATAGTATGCGTCGACATCTCTTTCGTCACTCGGATTATGTATACAATGGAGGGCCATTTCAACTTGTACGAGGAAATGCGGTCACTCGACAACAATACACATCCAAAAGTTCTGGTCAAGGCAAACGGTACCAGTGTCCAATGTGTCCCAAAAGGTTTTTTTTTTTACAACAAATCATTATTCATTATTCATTTGCTACTTTTTTTCTAATAATCATCTGAATGAAAAATTAAATATTACATGGAAACAAGTGTTTTATTTTTGTTTTTTTTTAAATAAAATAGTTATCGTCATCAAACCAATTTGAGTAGTCATAAGAAAATCCACCGAGGAAATCTGGACATGCGGAAGATGGTGAGGACAGTGGAGAATAATATGAAACGGGTCAAGAGGAAAGGTTTAAACCGAAGTGGACCCAAACGGAAATTCATTTGTGATATTTGTCGTGCGTCCTACACAACTTTGGCTGGTTTACAGTTACATCAAAAATTCCATACTGGAGACGTCATCAAATGTCCAGAGCCAAATTGTACTCGGGTAATTTACATCATTTTGATGATTTGAATTATTATTAAAGTTGAGAATATTAAAAATACAAAAAATAAAAGTAAAATAAATATAATTATTATTATAAAATTGGTAATTTATTGAAACAGGTATTTTCGCAAAAGACAAACTGTGAATATCACATGCGATCTTTTCATGGGAAACATTTTCGTTTTCCTCGTGTCCGTGAACTTCAAGCTTTAAATAGAAAACATCAAGAACTAGATCAGTTGGTGCAAAATGTAGGAGGAGAACAAGAAGAACCGATTTTTTCTACTGTTCAGACACAAGAACTTGAAGAGGAAGAAGAAGAAGAAAAAGAGGAACCGGAACCCGTTATTGAGGACGATGTAATTGTTTTATCCTAACTTTTTTAGTCCTATTTTGCTTTAAAATGATACAAATTAGGAATAGTATTATTATAATTTATAAAATAATGTTACATGAGTAATATTTTGGGTACTACTTTGTTGTTTTATCCTGTACTTTACAGAGATTGATTTTGTGTTTTCTATTCTTTGTTCTGTATTTAGCAAGTAATTTGGATGAGTTTATGTTTTATACACGACACGGGATTTTAATTTTGTTCCAAAATAGTCATGCAATTCTGACACATTTCCTTTTTATCAGTAGTAATAACAAAATATTTTATATTTTATACGAGTTTACGGGTAATTTTTGTAACATGTACTTGTGCAGTATTATCAATATATTATATCTATTTCTACACTAAATAATGATAATAATTGTTGTTGTGTGAGTAGCAGAAAGGAATATATTCTGCAGTTTACTCATGTTTAAAAATAATGAACTGATTAGCGACAAAGATGCACAAAATGATTGTAGATCTAGAAAAAGATGAAGATGATAAGTAAAAGTGTTTTAATCTTTAATCCGATGGATGCAATATTTTTAGGCAGGAGAAATGAGTGAGTGTTAGAAAAATAGTCATTTGTTGTAGGTAGTTGGGAAATGTAAGTAAGTATATTTGTCTATTCCTGTCCAATTTTTAATGTTCACAAACAAATGTGTAAGTACTTGAACCTGCTGAATAATCTATTTTTTAGCAAGAGAATCAATCCCTTGGATTTCTTCTCTCTTTGACTTGAATTGAAGCTACAATAATGATTAATAATTAATAACAATTTAATATTTTGGTCACCAGAATTTATAATTCAGATTTATTTGAATACAGTCGTGTCAATTTCATTTCATTCCACGTTTACATTACAATCTCCAGATTTTACAAGACACAAGACGACAGATTCAAATCGAGATGAACCAAGTAGTGTGTCGTTTTTTAAATAAAAAAAAACAAACAAATTTTTACTGAATGTTCATTTGTTGTTGTCATTTCATTCCTCTAATTTTTATACGTTACTTGATTCTGTACATTTCATTCATGTATACATATTGTACATGCATCAGCTAATAATAAAAACTAGGACGAGTTTTGTTTTGATGTTGATATGAAGATTTTGAGCGTATAGGAATCATTTGAGTTGTACACTTTACATTTTAGTTGCTGGTGTCATGAATATCTGTTGAGTAAGTAGTAAAAACTTGATGCGTGATGAGTGATGACAACGTTTGTCAATAGTCTGTTTTAGTTTTGAGTATCCCATTATCCTCTATTTTAATAACATATACAAAATAACGTGATCCAGGACTGGGCCAAGTCTCTTAAAACGAGAATTCCTTTTTCAATTTGAAATCCACTCAATAATTTGGAGGTAAAAAAGGACGGACAAACGGAATAAAATTGTTGGCATGTGCTGAAAAATAACAGCGCAGCGGGATTTGGTTTGACAAGAGATTGTCAATTATTCAGGGCAATCTTTTATTTCTTGACACGAGAAAGGGGCTGAAAATGTGTGCACAATTCAGTTGGACGAGTCAATGGGCATTGAATCCAGTTGACATGCAAAGGAAAAGCAGAGGAGGAGCGTGTGTCTGCGGAATAATGCAAGTAGAAACGGAATTTTTGATTCGAGATTTGAGGTTTTTGTGAGTGTGAAACAGAATTGCTAATCATGCGAGTCTTTAGTTTGCACTCAACGCCTCAACACGGACGGATGACAAAGGGACGAGACAAATCATGAGGACGCATTCTGTGGTTATTTTTGAATGCATTTCATCATCACCATAATTTTGCGTGGGGTTGAGTTGGGTCTTGAGTCCGTGTTTTGCTCCAACTTTTTGTGTTGACTGAGATCAGAAATGCGAGGAGCGTGTTGTCGTTGGCATGTACAATTTAAATGGGTCCATCTTGAGGGTAGTTACGAGGGTATGAGCAAAACAAAATAAAAGCCTTGTTTCAAAATTATCTAAATTATTCTTGTTAAAATCTGGGTTGTTTTTGTGGGGTTTTAGCTGGAGAATTTGTACACGTATGACGTGGAAGTGGAGAAAGTTGAGACTCAAAGTTCTGGATTTGAGCAGAATAAAAACTCGACTTTTATTCTCAAAGGCGGATTTGCTGTGACGATTCTTCAAGAATTGAGCCTCTTTCTCAATTTCAGGTAAATCAACGGAATGCTCATTTTCTCCACTTGATTCAGATACTCATTTAATTATCATGAAATATTTTGTCATGATTTATTAACACGCGTGTTTAGTTTTGAAATTGTTCCAGATCCGAGTCTCACATTTAGATTTGATCAGGCATCCAATTTGTCCATTGACTTGTTTGCTGCCTCCTACTCAATCCTTCCAAACAGAGCCACTTTGGTGGATCCAACTTTTCCAATAGGCGCTTCTAGGTTCATTTCATTGGCCAATTCCATTTTTCACATGTTTCATTTTTATCTGCGTACTTTAAATTATAAATTGGGCTTGGGATTTGTTTTACAGAGTCCAAATCTTTCTAGATCATAGATTTGAAGGGTCTCTGACAGACTTTGTTCTTCTTCCGTTTGGCACTTCCTTGTGGATCAGCATCATTTTGATGGTTTTCGTCTGCTCTCTGTTCTTCGCTCTGTGCTCCGTCTGCGTGGAGAGCATCAAAATCAAGGACGGGATATTTATCACGGTCGCTGCATTTCTTCAAAAAGGTAAAATAAAACTGGAATTTCATTCGGTTGGAAAGTCCATGAACTGAGTTTGATTTTGGATCTGGATTTTACTTAGGATTGACTTTGAACGACAACCTCGGACAAATTACAATCGCCACAAATCCTGCGAGATTAACTCTCTTCGTCGTCTCAGGTTTTCCTTCTTTAAAAAAAATCAGTAGCAGAGAGGAAACAAAAAACCTTCAAAATTTGATTACATTTTCTGTTCTAGTTTTTACAATACTTTTGGTGGCGACGTATTCGGGCGTGATCGTTGCAATCGCCTCCGTTCAAAGATTTTCCGTGACGGGTTACGAGAAACTGGCGGATTCCAATTACGACGTGTGCTTTGACTTTGGATTTGCCAACGGATCTGCGATACAAATCATCACAGAGGTTTTTCAAACTTGCATAATAAAATATACTTGATTTTTCTCGCTTCCTTTGTTCAAAAAATTCCGTGTTTTCAGAGTTTGCTGACGGACAATCCAATCATGCAGAAACTGTATACAAAAATTACAAGTACGTTTTATCCAAATCACAGTTGACATTTCTTTTGAAGAGCAAATTACATTTACATTTAGTCCATTTAAAAATATTTGTTTTGCAGAGTCCAAATTTACGTTTGATACTTTTGAAAAGTCGATTCAAAGGATTCACGATCGTCCGTTTGCGTACATCATCGACGAAGAGACAGCCGTGGGAACTTTTATTAAAGTGTTTGGGTTTTTTCCTTGCTCCGTCGGATCACACTCATTTGCCCGCGTAAAATACCCGTGGTCAATGTTCACCCGAAAATCATCAAAATATCGCGTCGCCATAAATTACGGGTCAGTCCATTTTCATCCATCCATCAAAAATCAAAAGACATTTCAAAAACCTTTGGCTCTGTTTGGAAAAATTTTAGGATTTTGAAGTTGACGGAAGTTGGTTTGATTCGTAACTTTGCACGACGTTTCATCCCGCGTCAAGAGGGTTCTGCTGGATGCAGCGAATTCCAAAGTCCGGACGGAAATTTCAAAAGAATCCAGTTGAAACAGATCAAAACAGTTTTTGTCATCCTCTTTTTAGGATTCACCATGTCTTTTGTTCTCCTCCTCATCGAGACGAGGAAAATTTGGAGAGGGCGAATTTCGCACATGAAAAGGGCGAGAGCTCAAATCAAATGGAGTCAAAATAAACCAAAATTTACTTTTTGAAAGCATCATTTTGTCAGTTTCCGCTGCACGTTCATTTATTATTTGTTGTTTGCAATTTTGCATAAAAATCAAGTTTAGGTTTTTAGTCGTGACGCAATTTATTTGTTTACAACAAAAGGAAATCCAATCACTTTCCCCTGACACTTGAATTTTTGAAGAACCCATTTCAAGTTTTAAAAGGAATTTCCTGTGGCTTTTTGAAAACTCTCACGTCTCACGATCTGAGATGAATGCAGAAAAACAAAACTCAAGTGGAGTTGACAACAAAACAGCACTTCGTGCCCAAATCAGTTGGTCTAAAAGTGTTTTATGTTTTATGGTCTTCATTTTCCACACAATTCTGTCCCTTTTTTATAGCATAATTCCATATCGCTTCAAACTCGCTTCTTCGCTCATTCTGCAACCGATTTTGCATTTGAAATATCACTAAAATCGCAGAGGTGTCAGCAAATCAGAAAAAGCTAAAAATGAAGCTCTGGATTTCCCTTGTGATCATCTCCTATTTTTCTAATGCATTTGCCTTAGAAGGAAACCAAGACGAAACAAAATCAAACTACAAACGAAACGTAAAAGCTCCAAAGCCAGAAAACACTCAAACTCAGCCAAATCCATCAGTCGCGGTCAGTTTTCTAAATCCATCACATTTTTACAATAAAATCATTCAATTTCTCAAAATATGATGACAAATGATAATAATTTTTGGTTTGCAGTACGTGCTAAAAAATGTGATATCGGATTTGTGTCTGGAGCCAAACGATCGACTCGTTTTCAACACCACATTCAAATTGACCAAATGCCCAAAAAAGTATAAAAACAAATTTTAAATTACTTGAAAATTACACGAGCAGATTTTCAGAAAATCGTTTTGTCTTGAAATGTTTAAAGGGAGGAGATGAAAACGGTCGAGGAAATGGCGCAACTTGAGCATCCCGCTCTGATTTTGATGGAGCCTTTTGCCACAAATGTCACCATCGGATCCGCGTTCAAAGGTCAAAACGAGACCGAGTTGACCTGCGGCTACACGGGAATTATGGAAGACGGGTCTTCACCACCTGCAATTTGGGCATTGACCGATTTCTGCGCCGATTTCCACAATCCCTGGCACCGATTTGACTTTTTGTGGACCGACGGAGAAAAACGAAAAAACTTTTTCATTCGCCACCAAATCACAAAGCGATGTCTGCGACCTCACGAGTCAAAAGACCGCAGCCCGATTCTCGCCTTTTCGTCCTGCGACCTCAATGACCCGCTTTTCATGTGGACACGAGAAATTTGGCCCATTTCTGACAACCTCAAAAGCACTCTCAATTCCATTCCGAGGAGCCACAAAATGTGGTAAATGAATTCAACTAACTAAAAATTATGAAAAAAATGATGAGATGAATTAATAAATGGAGCATTGGTCTCAATTTCGCATCTCTAATCATCAGCATATTTTCATTTTACTTAAAAGTTTTTCCAAAACAACACATTTAAAACAAAAAGATAAGAAATTACAGGAGAAAAAATGGAACTTTTTGACGAAATTAAATGTGTGGTGAAAACAGTTTGACCCTCGTCATTTTGACAATCCAGTCCGCTGATTCTCCCTTCAAAATGTTCCCGCCCCACTTTCAACCACTGCATTCTTTCGTTACAAATGAAATTATTATTCTGAAAATCCAAGTGGTAAATGGAACCATTTGGATAAATCAGTTTTTCAAAAACAGGCGCTGAAATATGCGTGAAAGAGTTATTTTTAAAACTGATGAAATAAGAAACATTTTTATAAGACTGAAGGAATTCGGGTTCAATATTTTCATCTGTGAGGTCGTTGTTGTCCAAATACACAGTGATATTTCCGCTGAGGACTGAACTCAGGTTGGAACTGGATTTGAAGTCCAAAGTTTCTGCTCCGATTCTCTCCAGACGAATATTCGACAAGTCCAAAATTTCCAGTGTTTTGCCTGTTATGAAGGAAAATGAGCCTTTGGAGAGCTTGCTGATTTCATTTCCGCTCAGATTTAAATTCTTGACCTCCAGTGATAAATTCCCGGGCATTGGAATGAGAGAGAATTCTCCATCAACCGCCGTGACATTGTTGAAGGTCAGGTCAAGCGTCGTGAGGTCATTCGTTGAATTGATCCATTCCAGGATTTTTCCAACCGCTGCGTTGTCCAGTCCAGAGTTATTTTGAATGGTCATCGCGTGGGCTGAAAATGTAGGAAATGTTCCGCTAGAATTAGAGGTCAACACAGAACTTAGATTCGAGTTTCCCTTCAACGAAAAATGGTCAAGGTCACAATTGGCCAAAGGACTCAGGTCAAGTTCGGTCATATTACTGTTTTCAATACCAACACTTTCAAGCTTTAAAATGGCGGGAATCCCTTTTTCATTCGCAGTGCGAACAAGAAAGATGACATTTTCAAGGGTTTTTTGGGTGATACGGGGACCAGGGCAGTTTAAAGTTGGCGGGTTCACGTGACACGTGCAGTCCGCAACTTCAAGTTGAGCGGGACACTATTAAAACAAAAAGGACAAAGGCTATTTCACAAAAGAAAATAATTTCATAAAAGGGAGAAAAACCATTATTATTATTTTTTTAAATTGTCATACGCTAAAATTAGCCGTGACCAGTTGAGTGTCAAAAATGCTGTGACTTGGATCGTTGGAGCAGAGAGCACCAGTCACTTTATCCCGCAGATCGTTTTTCGCTAACTTGAGCCACGCCATCTTGCTGTCACATTTTAACCTCGCATTCCCGAACAGTTCCAGCCCATAAATCGGACCAAAAGGGTACAAAATGTTTTTAAATTTTCCCTCCGAGAGGAACTCAAAGGAATTTTGACGCATGTTTAAAAACCACTTTCCTTTGCTTCCCGCCGGAA
This sequence comes from Sminthurinus aureus, assembly GCA_034698265.1. Taxonomy (NCBI): domain Eukaryota; kingdom Metazoa; phylum Arthropoda; class Collembola; order Symphypleona; family Katiannidae; genus Sminthurinus; species Sminthurinus aureus. The sequence goes on from JAQGBH010001948.1 coordinate 13,813, forward strand.
TGAATCCGGTTTCAAAGTGATCATCAGTCAATTCATTGTTGTCAAGGGTCACGGTCATTTGACCTGCGTCATCATCAGAATCGGTGAAGTTGAAGGCATCCTTTCCAATCAATGACAGTGGATTGTGGGACAGGTCAATTGACCTGAGATTGGTCATTAGACTAAAAGTACCTCTCGTTATTTGGCCAATATTATTATTACTCAGGTCAATTGAGGTCAACTTAGGGTAAGGGCCGTTAGTTGGAAAAATAGGTGACCCTTGGTCAATATTATTGCCCCGGAGATTTAGGTGAACTGGTCCGGAAGTGGGATTCACGTTGTGGAGAATCTCCGCTATTTCTGAGTTACTCAAAGCTGTATTTTCAACGGTCACGAGGTCAACGTGAAAACGAGTCGTTGAAGTCTCGGGACGGTTGACTGAAACTAGTTGAGGACAATCAGAAATCCGGAAGCGACTGACATTGAAATGGGCCAATGACCTGAGGTCAACTGAGGTCAAGTTACTTTTTTCAATCACAAAATTGTTCAATATTACACCATTTGGATTTTTATTTGACACGTCTGATAAAAACTGGTCAATGTCTTTCTGTTGGAGTTGAAGGGCGGATCCGGAGCAGGTCAAATCCCCCAGCTCACTGTTTTTTGGGTTCACTAGACATTTACAACCAGTTTTATCGACAACTTCATCTTCTGGACAAGAAAAATCAGCAGAATGAACAGGCACATGTGTTACGACTAAAAGTATAAGGAGAAAAAGATGGACGGAAAGTTTCTGAAGACTCATTTTCCTAGTTTAATTATGGTGAAAAGTGAAACTTGTGATGGAAATAAAAGTGGAATGAAATTTCTGTAATGGTTTGGAGACACTAAATTCATCTTGTACATGACTCGTGTGCGTAAAAGCCAAAGGCCAAAAAGAGCAGTGGTTCGTGGGATATTGAACATGTGGTGTCAAGTTGCCTTATCGCTCATGAATAATACAACACAGAAATACTCATGCGATTCATCACAACTGTTCATTCTGTTCCCTCAGAAACTTATTAATTACAAGCTAATTGACATTTATGGATTCAAAGTTGTTTTAAATGAGCCTCGGATGACGAATAAAAACATGAAGTTGAACTGTTTTACACGTTGACCAAACTGCTGTTGATTCATAGTGAAATTTATTTGTCCATGAATTATCCAAAAATTATAATCATGATTGAGCTGGCATAAATTATTTCCAATGGTTTGAAAAGTTAAGCTGCCGCTGGCTCCGTTGGACAAAACTACATGAAACAAAACAGATCAGTTAATAAAAAATACGCCAAGTCCATCACCAAGGGTTTTTTATTTTGTAGGCATAAAAATGAAAATAAAAGTAAAGAATGAGGTGAGTTTTCTTACAGTGGGAAGGGAATCGAGGAAACACTTCATAAACGGTCGATAGGATTTGCAATATTCTTCACTTGGATTCACCGACTCAGCTGAAACAAGTAAAATCATCCAGGACATTAAATTGTGTACAAACTTAAATAGAAAAGAGAGCAAAGTTAAACTCTCACCGTGTTTTTTATAGCAGCCCAAAAGAAGTGGAGCAGCTTTTTCTCGGAAATTTGCAGGAACGTCATTCTGCACAAAAGCCTCAATTGTGGCTTTGTCCAAACCTCCGGTCGGTGACAACTGCACCAAAATCACAGGGACACATTTTATTCAAAAATATACAGACAATATTAATAATTAATAATTTCACTCACCACTTTGTATTTGACAGCAACACATTTTATGATGCACTGAAATATTCATACAACGCACAAATTAAAACACCACGAACCATGAAAAATAGTTAAATTTATTGTTTTTTACTTGAAATTTAGCAGCTCTGTCCTTCATGTTTTTGAATTCCATTGTCCTGGAGCAAGTGCCGATCCCCTCCAAAATGTGTTTCATTAAGAGTCCCATGATGTCGCGACATGCCCCGGCATCCGAAATCTGACCCTCTGACCTCGTCCCGTCCTCAACAATTTACACACCATTTTCAAACTAATTTAAATGCTCTCAAGTGTATGCCAAAAATCCAAGATTACTCAAAACAAATACTTACAAATGCAAAGGAGATGAGGAAAATCCCAATGAGCAAACGAAATCCATATTTTCCACTCATCTCAAAGTAATTTCACCAAATGAGCAAATAAATTTTAAAAATCCAAAGGAATTTCAAGTCGTGCAAAATATTTTTCAATTTCAATTATCGAAATCAACTTTTATTAATGCTTAATGAATTAAGTTGTTTTCAAGTGGCACATTAATTTTTAATTTTTAATTGCGGTATCAAATATGAAAAGCAGTTTTGATGAATGACGAAAAGGATCGATTATATTTTATGCATTCGCAGTTTACAGCATCCAAAAACGCGACTCGTGGATTTCCATTACTTGATTTAGTCATTATTCCTTCATTATTTTCCATGTTTTGGCCGGATCTTTTGTTCCTGTTTTCTGTTCGCAGTCAACCACCGGAAATGAGCACCAAGTCGAATAATGACGCACGGCTTTTGAATACTTTGCATTCAGCTGTCAAATGTCAAAAGTTTTCCACCACCAAAAACAAGCACAAAGGTGCAAACTGAAAGGCAGGAAATGTTTCCGGCAATGTTTCTCGTCTGACATAATGCAAAATAAATGCTCACAAAAGCTGTGCAATTGCAAAACATTTTCATGATTTGGGATTTTGTGGATAAAATAAAATATTATGGAATCCAGAGTATTTTTAGTCAAATAATTTAGAGCTCAGGTTTTTTCTTGTGTTGTGATTCATTTGATTCTCATATTAAATGTCAACGGCCATTAACAATTCAGTCTGATGAACAGGATTTACAATTTACAAATGCGCTATGCCGTTTTCACGTCAAGTTTAAAGTGAATCGTGATAAATAATTGTAAAATGTTGAACTTTTGTTTGTTGTTTATTTTGATGGTTATTGTGATGAAAAAGGCGAGTCCATCAATCATTTTTGGTTGTAGTTTGTGGTGCATATTTTTTAATCACTTGAAACTTGGAACGGGGCTGTGCGAGAGTTGTCCACGAGTAAACAGAATGACGGCGATAAGATTAAATGTCAATGAAGCTGTTTGTGTTCACTTTAAACCCACAAACACAGAAAACAGAAAAACAAAAAACAGAATAAAGTGCAAAATAGAAATTGAGAGGAGCAAAAAAAACAATGGTATTTTTACAGCAATAAAAGTTCAAGGTACCAACAACTTTTGCAACCGTAGTTTTTTGCACACACAAAATTTTATTTTAGCAAGAGTTGCCGCATGTTTTGGCCCATTCAGTTTTGCCTGTGTGTGACTTGTGAAGCTCGTTGAATGATGCAATTAACTATTTTATTCACTCCATTTCCCGTCTTTCTCGCCGCTCGCTCGCTCTTTTTTAGCTAAATTTACTTTGCCCCTGAATCTCGGCCGACCCACAAAACCAAGTTCAAAAATTACCACGCTCTTTTCATTTTTTCCCATATTGTACACTGGAAATTTTGAAGAATATTGATTAAAAATGGCTGCTCCATCAAAAGAAGAATTGGATTTGATAAAAGAGGTAAAATTATATCACTTAAATATTTTTCCCTTTAAATGTGCATTTAAAAAACTATAATACAAAAATTAATTCATTGTCATTTTTCATAAAAACAGTTTCGGGAAAAAACGTGGGATTTGGAAGTGACAGAAAATCAAAAGACGGACATTTTTCTCATCAGATGGATTCGCGGTAAATTAAATACATTTTTATTCGCATGATTTTCCAAGTTGATCAAATGTTCAGTTTTTAGTTTGAATCTGATTTGTGGTTTTAGCACGAGACGGGGATTTGAACAAGGCCTACGAAATGCTGTCAAAGGTATTTAAAAACATCTACAAATTTCCTAGTCATTTGTTTTCTTGTCTCAACAAACTGCTCAGGAAAAGTTGGATCATAATTTGAATAAAAATTTGCAGTCCTTGATTTGGCGGAAAGAGAATAACATCGACAACATTTTGAAGTGGAGTCCACCCTCAGATTTTGCCGCGGAATGTCCTTATAAAATCATCGGACAAGACAAGGAAAATTCACCTGGTTGGTCAACCGTCTTAAACAATCACCCACAAGAAATAATAAATAATGTAAAAATATACTGAAAATTAAAAACAAAATGACGTTGATTTTGTAGTTATTTTGATTCCGATCGGGAAATGGAATTTGGTTGGACAGGCAAAAAAATCCGATGGGAAGGAAAGCTTTGTCAAATTCTTCAACTGGCTCTTCGAGGTGCTTAAAAAAACAAAACTAAAATATTTACAAGGCTTAAAACTTAATGCGGGGTTTTTAAAAATAATGTTGTAATTTTGTGTTTTCAGTCCATGTACGAAAAGATGAAAGGGCAGAAGAACAAATTGGACTACCCCGTCACACAGTTCACCATCGTCGCCGATATGGACGGTTTCTCTTTCCGCAATGTTGCCTCTTTTGCTGGTCTCTGCTCAATTCTACACCACATTTTGAATTATCTATTTATTCATTGTTATGACACGTTTAATTAGACGGTTGTGTTTTGTATTGATGATTTCAGTGATTGACATGGCGATCCAGGTACTAAGGGCTTTTGAACAGAACCAACCAGAGTCATTGCGAATCGCCTTTTTTCTCAACGGTATTTTTAATCATCATTTCCCCATTCATCTTGTTCTGTGATCCCATTGGATTTTATCAACATTTAAATGTACTTTTGACTTTAGTGGGATCCACATTCATGGCATTTTACAAATTGGTCAAGCACATTTTGTCCGAGAAAACGGCCAACAAACTCCAGTTTCTGAATGACAAAACGCCGGATTGGAAAGGAAAAGTCCAGGAAACGGTTCCCAAGGAAAGTTTACCCCCAAAATACGGAGGAACAAATGAGGGAAATGCTGTTTGACCGGAAAGTGGAGCATAATTTAAAATGATCTTGAAATAATTGGTGATAAAAAGTAATTAAAATAGATGAATAAACAAGTACAAAAGCGTCATGTTATTTTAGAGCTGAAAGCAAGGCAAACGGAATCAAGTTGTTCATTTACACACATTTACAGTCCATCATTTTTTAGCTACAACCAGAGTTGATTTTACAAGTAGTAAATTACACACGTAATTTTCCAGCAGGTACATACTCTTTTGCATTTGTCTCCTGCTCTTTTTTAATCGTCGATGTATTTTTAACAAGGAGGACAAAAAGTTGACATTTAGTGGAAAATGAGTTTGGGGATTTCCATTTTCCATAATTTCCATTGAAATAATATTTTATGTTATTTATAAAATAGAATAAAGTGATGAAATGAGGCAGGTGTGAAAATATCCACTTTTCCTGCATAATTCAAAGGACTTTGTGTGTTGAATGTGATGGAGTCCAGGTATTTTTTACCCTTGACTTGTTTATTCCCGTCCCTTGATTTTAATCACTTGTCCCTGTAAAAGGTGTGAGGTGTGAAAAGAGAAGGGATTTAAGAATACACATAAAAAACGCGATTCCACTCTTTTCCATGTCAACGGATTAGCTTTTTTACACCACAAACTTTTCCACACGAGACTAACTCTTCAACTCGAGTTGAGGTTTCTAGGAATTGGGAATGATGGAAAATTACGACTCCCTCCGTCTTTTGCATGTAATTCTACCTGAATCTCAATCTGAACACTTGCACCTTTTCAACGTTCATCTTAAAAATTCCACTCGAGTAAAAAATAAAGCACAAGGAAATCCAGAATGTGGACCGTATAAAAAGAGCCGATTCTCAACTCCCAGTCTCATTCTAAAAAACATCCAGCTCCACAGCACTTTTCTCATTCTCTTCCTTTTCAACTTATTCAACTTATTTCAAATTTCTACTGCTTTCCACTCCAATCAAATCAGTCATCATGGCTCCAGCTTTCAGATCATTTCTTTTCCTTTTCCCACTCTTTACAATTTTGGCATTTGTAAATTCTTCGGCACTTGAGCGGAATTCTCCAGGTAAGGAAATACGCAAAATATCCATATTTTACACATGTGTCATCATTTTTGATTGTGTTGAATGATTTGTGATTTGTACTGAGATAGTTTAATTTCATTGTTCTTTGTTTTCTCGTTGTTCAGATGCAGCTGGAGTTGCTGAAGCTGGGAAAATGTCCGACTCTGTGGAATCCAAGCTGGAAAATTCAATAATGTCAGCTGAGACGGCGGAGGTGGGAGGAGCTGATGCTGATCCAGATGACAAGGGTGCGGTGCGAGAGACGAGACATGGCAGATATGGTCACGGAGGTTACGGAGGTCGTGGAGGTTACGGAGGGCACTACTCTTCCTTCGGACGACCTCATCACTATGGATACGGCGGGATGGGCGGAGGTTGGAGAGGCGGCTATGGCTACGGCGGGAGATACGGCGGGTATGGAATTGGTGGATATGGAGGCTACGCAGGCTATCCTTATGCGGGTTATGCCAATACTTATTGTGTGCTTTACCCCTCTTACTGCTATGGCTCAGCTTACTACAGACGATGATCCAACTCACCCAATTTAACATGTAAATAAACCATTCCTTTTCTTAATTGAGACAAAAACCCCTCAAATTTGTAACTGACACAAACAAGAATAAAAACAAAACCATAATTATAATATTTTTTCTCATCCAAAATCTCGTCATTTTCTACCTGCTCGTTCATTTTTTCCCATAAATTGCACTCAAAAATACAAGCATGGGCGAAAAAGCCAACAAAACTTTTCATATTTCTTTCTGTCGAGTCAAAGTACATGAAGAGACAAAAGTCAAAGTGCAGTGGCTACAAAAACAATGGAGAAACATAAACAATGTGAAAAACAAAGCAGAAACAAAGAGGAATAAAATGAATGGAAACTTATTTCTGTTTCTCATTCTCTCTTTTCCCATTCAAAACGCGGCTGCTGGCGAAAATGACAAGGGAACAAAAAACAAAAAACTTGCGACTTCCGCCAACACCAAAGACGCGGGACGCGCAAGTTCCAGTTCCAGTGCTGGTGCCAGTGCCCTGTACGCTTATGACCTGGATGCCCTGGAAGACCTCGCCTTCCGCGACCTTCTCGTAGCTGAAACCCTTTTGTCCAAACAAAAACTCATCCCTGCAAAAGGGGGTCTTCAAAAGGTGCACAAGGTGATCAACAACTACGTGGAGGATGTCTTGGAAGGTCTCAGTTTCAGGGAAAAAAGGGGACAGAGGCCGAGTGACCTTGACCTCTGGTCTGATGAGTGGCTGGGTCAAAGGGCACGGGAGGTCACGCACAATCCCCTCTCCGCATTCAGACTCATCTATCGCCTCTTCTACAAACTGCCCAAATTGGAAGCTCGACTCAAGAGAATAAAGAATGAAACCAAGGTCAAATACAGCTTTGGATTTGGTGACCTCTGGCAAATTGTACCCGAGAAAAGTAAAATGCCGAATGAAGATGACCTCTTTTCAATGCTCAGTGGAATTTCGCGCCTCGTACATCAAAGGTTCGCATAAAATACATTTTCCCAATAGATTTGAAAAAACGTAATTGTCAAGAATTCAGCTGACCTTGGGATTTTGAATATTTTAGTCACTTGCCACCCAAGGGGATTGCGGAAGGTCATTTATTCGGGGTCAACTTGACGATGGAGCACTGCTATGACATCGGGGTTACGATGGCCGCAGAAAATACGGGCATTTGGGGTCGTCTTTATGCCATCGCCTGGTTTTCACTGGCACTGCTCAAGCGCTCCGAATCCAAAGGAGACCGGAAGTTGAGTTGGGATGACAACGACCCGGAGGAAATTCAAGAGGAGCTGGCAAATTCAATCAATGACCTCGTCATCATGACCCCCGGCCTTTCTCCACGACATCTCCAGAAACTTCCTGTAGCCAATCAAAATCAGGGTTTCAGCGGTCAGCTGTTGAAGCCGTCGGATTTTGAATCAGACTCGGAATTTAAATTTAGTCCGGATTATCTCAAGAAAATGGTTGACGCGACCTGGGAAATCCTCTCGGAGGAAAAAACTGGCAGGAGAAATAAATTAAAGCTGAAGGATAAATTTGTAAATGCGGATGATGTGGAAACCCTTTTTTATGAATTGTGCTCTGGACATGATTTGCGACCGGAAGAGTTTCGTCGCCACTTGTTTTGTTGGTATGAACATCACGCGGATTTGTACTACAGAATCGGGCCCATGAAACTCGAGTTTTTGTCCAGGGATCCAGATATTATCCAGATTTATCAAGTGGTCGGTCCAACCGCTGTCAAGAAACTTGATTTTGCCTCACATAAACCAATAAAACGGAGGCAAAAATTCAAGGATGAAAATCTGAAAAAAACGGAGGAAAATTCAAATGCCGAGGATAAAAATGTGGAGGAGGACAAAGTTTACACTGAGGAAAAATCCCAAGTTCAAGTGCTGCTCTCCGCCCTGAAACACGGGAAACTTCTCTTTGGCTTTGGCCTCGGACAAGTCAAACTCGAATCCTCCTCTTTTGTGGACGAAGATTCCCCTCTTTTTGAGCAGGAAGAGGCAGAAAACGGAATGGCGGTTTTCCAAGTGAACTTGTGTGAAGATCCGGTCGGAGGCGAAGCGGTGTTTCCTCTGGCGCTGACAAAGGCGCACACAACAAAAGGATCCGCAGTCATGTGGCTCACCCACAAGATGGACGCCAGTCCCGACCAACTTTTGACCAGTGCTGAGTGCCAAATCGTCCGGGGACGAAAATTCATAATGAACACATTTCCCCTCATCACATCCGTCAATCTCAAACATTTTGATTGTCCTTTGGAGCAAACCTTAAGATTTCGAGTGAAAGTCAATGGACAAATTCTACCGTAATAATAACAAAACTGTATATTTTTACAACTTATGAACATTTTATATAAAAATAAAATGAGATTTTGGATTGTAACAACAAGTTTTAACATTGGAGTAAAAATGGAGAGTAAACTCCGATTTGAGGGCTAATAGAAAGGGTGGATGGGAACTGAAGAAAAATGCAAAAGTAGATGAGAGTAGAAAATTTCATTGCGACTTTTAGCGGGATTTGACTGAGTTTTTAAAATTAGCCTCGATTTTAGACGTATTTAATTAAACAAGTCCGAAAATGTTCGCACGAACTCTGCGGTTTAAAGTCAAGCGGCACGCTTATGATTGTAAATTACACAATTTTCAAAGGAAAGTTCACTCAACTGTTATTTCCCAAGCACTCGCTTCAAGTTCAAAGGCTAAGCAAACGAAAGACCAGACAGAGAGCGGAGAACAAATAAAAGATGCAAAATGCCTCTTAGGTACATATGCACAGACGCTTCTTTGTTGTTTTAATGGAATGGGCGAAAGACAAATGTCCAAGGAAACAAACAGAGACAAAGGAAAAGTGCAATCGAATTCATTGTTTGATCTCACATCTAAATGCAGTGAATCGGATTCACTCACAATGTACTGCATCATCAATTTTAAATGAACCCAAATGGAATTTCGGGAATTTCCTTTTTATTAACCCACAAATTTAGACGCTCCTCTTTCAATTGTGCGTTCAACATTTAGACAAGTTGTGAATGAATTGGGAATAAAAGAGCTCAAAATCAGCACCTAAAACGTCTTTTGTTTGTGTTTTTATGCCCGTTCTGTTACCGCAACACCCGACCGCACACTGTATTTTATTTATTTATTTGGGTTTCTTTCCGATTTCTTCTTCATCACTGAGAATATCGACATTCCATTTTCTTGCTATTTGGACATTGTAACCAAGATAACGAACACAGACAACAGGAATGATGATAGCTCCTTTAAATTGAATTTGGACATCAGGTTCCAAAGAATTCAGCCATTTTGGGAAAACCGTCTGCAGTTGAATTTTTGAAGAGTTGAAACTTAGGCCATTTTCAGACGCATAATCATCACAGATTTGAATTAGGCAATGAAGAGAGTGGCGAGATGTAGCAAGGAGACAAATGTCGTCTGTATAAATTGAAATTATTGCATACACCAACACATTGTCCTTGACGACAGTTGAATGTTCCATTGTCACATGCAATTTAGCTCCGTCTCTTAATTCAATTCACTTCAGCTAAAATTAAAAATGATGCATTAAGGCATGCAAATCACAAAAGAGTGCACAGGCAGGTGAACAGACACAAACTAAATGTAAACAAATTCTGATTCTAGTCTTTTTAAACGTTTTATATTACTCATTTAAAATTGAACCTTCAAATGATTCAGATGAGGCGACAAATGTTTTAATCAACGACTTCGTCTCACAATTTTTAAATCTGAAACCACATTTTGTGGATTGTTGAAGGAAAAGATTGAACAAATTGACCTGAAAATATATTTTTATGTGTAATAATTAAATCAAGACAAACGATCCAATAAACAGCACAAAAGCATGAACTTCCATGAAAAATTAAATAAAACATTATTTAAAAAAAATTAAAATGCAAAATGCAAATAATATTATGCTTGATGTGAAACAAAAACATGTTTCATGATTCATGACACAGAAAAAGAGATGAGAGATGAAAAAGGGATGATCAAGTTATTCCATGATTTTCATGCGTACGTATTCATTTGTATTGATAATGTTTTGAGGGTTTTAAAAACTTGAGTTAATTTTTGTAGTTAGTTTTCGTAGGCAAAGTTTAGATGGACAGATTTTTCCTGTTACTTTTGTGCATTATAATTTCATTATGTAAAACGCATACAAGCGGAATTGAGGTGGAAAATGAAAAACAGGAAATGGGTAAATTAATGACTCGGTATTGTAATTTGTAATTGCTTTTTGCACTATTTCTTACGATTAGCCTCCTTGTCTTTGTTTCAACACGCTGCTGCATTATTCATGACTGGAAAATTTATTATAATTCATAATGTTTGTCTACGCGTTTAACGAGCCTCCGCTGCGTTTCCGTTGTAATTGGTAAACAGATCAAAAAAAGGACAAGTTTCCCCGGTATTACATATTAAAGCGCTTGAAAGAGTGGAGAGAGCGGATTGTGTGCAAGCTGAAGAGACAAAACCTTTGAAAAATGACGTTCAGCTCAAAAATTCAGGTAGGCTAAAAGCGATGGTTTCAACTTTCAACATTTGTGCAAAAACAGGGATAAAATATTAAATTCGTATTTGCAGAGGATGTGTTTGTGGGTTACCGTGGTGATGGTGCTGACGATCATTTCAAATCGAAGTGTCCGTGGAGTCCCTCAGTTTGAAGACCTCGGTGATTTAATTAGGCAGCAGGTGTACTCAAATCTGGGGATGCAAGGAGGAGGATTTCCATTTGGAGGAGGGTTTCCGTTTCAGGCCGTTGCTCCAGGCGGGTACGCTCAGGTGCCCAGCTACGCTCAAGGCGGGACAGTCGGAGTGGTCGCACAGGGTGGAACTGCAGTCGCTGGCTGACCTCACCTAAATTTCATCTTAACAGAAAATAGAACCTCAAATCGGAGCAAAATAAAAGGCGAAATTTCTCCTTATTGAAAAATGTAGCAGCTGTACACATGAGACATGATTTATTATTTGTTTTCACATCTTTCTCTCGTTTAAACTTTTGAGTTGTAGCTAAAATAGACTTTAATAGACTTTTTTCGCCTTGGTCCATTCCCAATTTAAACTCTTTTGTGCCTTTTCTTATTCCTGTTGCATTTTATTGAATAAAAAAATTGCAGCTGTATTTGGATGAAAACATCAAAAGTTGTGTAGATGAAACAATTTTTTGTGCTGTTTCTATTTTTAATTCTCTGTTTATCCAAAGCTCAAGTGTTCTTAAGCATTCACTTGGAAAGAGGTGAATGAAGATGGGATGGATTGTGAAACCCACAAATGTGTAAGGAGCAAGTGCGAGGAATTTGATGCAGATTCAATCTTCAATGGACTACTGTGTGTAATTCCCAGTGCAAACACTAAACACTTGTTGGCATGAGTTGTGGACGATGATGATGCACATTCTCAAGTTTTTTGTCCCATTTGTGTTTATTCATGAGAGTAATTACTTGATTTATTGTTGGTGCGTGGGCATTCAACAAGTCAAATCATCACTTTTTCACGCTCTCATTTTCTACACAGTCACTGCTCAAATTATGCTCAATTATCTCAAATCCTCATCTTCAATACAAGAAGAAGAAACAACATGATGATTCCATAATAAACATGACTCGCTCATTAATTATTTTTATTTCATCTCAATTCGTTTTTCCGGATATTTTTTTGGCCCGTGTTTACACAATTTATGCTTTTACATAATGGATTTACGTATTCAGATTTGTTTCTGGAGTGTCCACTCCGCAGTTGACTTATTAGGTGCGACTGGATTGGCTTGGACTCTGAAATCAAATAATTGACGGGATATAAATACGGAGAGAATCCACTTTTCATTTCAGACACTCAGTTCAGTTTTGTGTAGTTCGACAGAAAAATGGTCCGCCTTTTGATCTTCACGTTGGTTTGCAGTGGTAAGTTTGTAATTTGCAGTGGCTGAAATAATAGCAATAAAACTCGAGTGTCAAGTTCCTCTTGTGTTAAATAAATGTGATTATGACGATTGTGTATTGATCAGCATGCTCTGTCATTTTAGTTCTGTCTGTGCACTCGGCCACCGTCACCACCGTCCAACCCGAAGAAGCGTCCACGGATTCCCCACTCCAGAATGACACCATGTCCATGATGATGATGACTGAGGAGCAGGTCAAGTCGGAAGGCTCAGGGAAAATCCCAGAGTTTTTGTCCGTCCAGGAGAAGAATAAAAAAGTGGTGCTTGGTTTAATGCAGGCCTTGTTTTTTGACAAGAATTTGGACAATGTGGACAAGTTTGTGGGCGACGGACCTGAAAACTACATTCAACACAACCCATTTTTACCCGATGGACGCAAGTATCTCAAGGCTGCTGCCAAAAAATGGTACGAGTCTGGGCCACTGGATGTTCAGGTTAGTCACAACAAAAAACCCAGTTTAATGGACGAGAGATTGCCCAACATTTACACTACGATTTTCCAATACTCATTATTTGATGATACTTTTGCAGATTTTGAGAGTGGCCGCGGAGGACGATCTCGTCTTTGTTCATTTCAAAGTTGTGAATAAATATTTCAAAGATGTTTTCGGCTCCTCAACCGTCGCAATTGTTGACATTGTGAGACTGGAAAATGAGAAGGTGGTCGAACACTGGGACGTAATACAGGTAAACTTTTGGCCAAACATTTCTCATTTATTATTCTAATTATTGGTCCCGTTTTAATTCTAAAACTTGATCATTTTTTTTCTTTGTTTATAGAGTCTTCCGGATAAACCTGTGAGCAAACATCCGCTATTTTGATTCTAAATTCTAAATCCCATTTTTCCATTCCGACTTTTTACAATGTTAATTTCTTTACTATTTTCTTCCTCTTGCTCTTTTTCTCTTGTTTCAATCTGAATAAAAATAAAATAAATTCTGCATAACCATGTTTTTTCATTTGTCATTTGATTCTGGTGCGTGTTTTTCATATTTTAGTACTAATTATTTTTAGTAGTCATTCGTACAAATTTAAAGGTTTTAAGTTGATTTTCCTCAGGAAAAAGCTTTATTCACAATTCACATTACGCGTAGATTGTTGAAAATACAATCATTTACCATTTGCATTCATACAGGAACACAAAAAAAAATCATGGTTGAAAATAGTTTTGCTGCACATTTCGTCTTATCAAGCTCGTCATTCATCCTTTTACATTTATTAGAGTAAAATTTTGATTATTCGGCCAAAAAATCCCTCATGTGAATTAAAACGACTGCAAATGTCAAAAACAGACGTCCTACAGCACTAAAAGACCAAACGAATTGGTCCTGTTGCGCTGGGTTGTTTTTTGCGGGTTTTACCCGCCGTTTAATATGGAGAATAGAGGGGTCAAAGGTACACGCCCCCAGGGCGTATTTTTTATCGGATTTGGATTTCCTTCGAAACACATCTTCCTTAGATGTGTCCCCCGAGGGGTCT